>JAMBLF010000340.1:0-301164 GCA_030578115.1 Leucoptera coffeella
ACTAGCCCTTCGTCAAGTATATTTAAGCCCTGTGCTAAGGTAATTAGACTATAGATAGATACATAAAAAATTAGCATGTATAATAAACTGACCAAACTGGAGCAGAAAAAGCGTAGTTCTTAACTCTGCCTCCAACAGGAATCGAACCAGGGACCTCTCGATTAGCGTTCAGGTAGTTCGCGCAACGGCGGTCGTCCTATAGTCATGCAGTAGGAGAGGTTTTTCATTTATGGCCACTTTTCATCTGCTGCTAAAGACTCAACGTAACATGTTACATACCCAACTACAAAAAAAATTCTTACCCCTCGTTTCGTAGTCGCTCTTTATATATTATGAGAAGAAAGACAGCTAGTTAGCATTCTGTTTACGTAAGAAACTAACAAGGTCCATCTAGTTATATCTACCTATCCCTAAGTATATAGTATTATTCGTAGTACATGTCTCTTCTTTAAATATACACTCATCTTGTTCATTCTCACTCACATTTCCCTTTGATATTTACTGAGTGCGCATAAGAAGATGTATGAGTGTCAATGAAGCGAATGTAGTCTGTCAGGATCGGAACAAATGGGGATCCGTGATGTCTGCCTACCTCTCTACAGGGAATCAGGCGTGATGTGTAGGTATGTATGTATTTATTAACGCCATATTCTTTATCTAGTAAGACACTGCACTTAGTTGAGCATTGTGATAGTCTAATGTCCTTTTCTTTTGTTTATATTGGTGTAAGAATCAATGTTTACATTTAAATTAATGCCAAAATGTTTTGGTCCATCTTAACTAAAAAGGGTTTTTATTTTATCATTTATTTATAGACATAACAATAATTTCATGTAAGGGTACGTAGACTCGGATGAAATTTTACAAAAGACAAACTCAAAGCCCCACGTTTTGACCAGACATTCCGTGCTTAATGTGACAGGTGGTAAGCCATGTCGCCATTTACAAGCACTTACTATTACCTGTTCGGGGAAAAATTAGTTTTCCTCATGATGTCTTGCCTGACCGTAGTATTTGATGCAATTTTTACATGAATAAAAAAACAGAAAAAAATATTTACGTATGACTTGGAGTATCAACTAAATTCTTATCATTAAGTTTTTCGTTAGGCCGTCTTAATATTTTAAATTCTATTGACACTTGCATTTCTATTGGCAATTTGTGTTTAGATTATATGGCTTGAGTAGAGATAATTCTATCAAAAGGGAACGTAAGCGGGTTTTCATACACGTATTTATAATTATAGACTAACAGACGAATGAAGGGAAAAAAATTGGGATCATCTATTACAGAGGCTGTATATGTCATTGTAGCCACCCGATCTGTCCCTGACTTGAAGAATTGTTGTTGATTAACCTAGATTGATTATATTTATTCTCGTTTCTGAGTAGACCCCTGAAGGATTATAGAATTGACTATTCACATAGTCGCAATTGTTATCGATTTTATTAGTCCAGAGGGACTCAAATCAATTATATAAAGCTTCTTCCAGGGATGTGATAAGAAACTCATTTTATTTCACCATTCATCATTAGGATTATGCAAAAGTACAAACACTGATGTCATGGCGTTTGCACTTCTTGATATTCCGTCGCCACCACCGCCAACGCCGCCAGCCGGTTGCGACCGAAGTAGAAAAGTCGAAGTTCTTTTCCTTGTTCTTTGGTTCGTTACAATTGGAGATCCAAATATAATCCTAAAGCGAACATATTTAGCCAGTTTATGCATCTCATTTGACTAAAAATTCTGCCAAAATTTAATATTAGTGATTAAAAATCTACATGGGCAGTTATTAAGCTGGCCGTCTCCAATATCCCTAAGTTACTTTATTAATAAAACGAACTACAGGCTAATATTATGCATAAAATAAAAATATGGATATAATTTTACGTAGTTCAGTTCAGTTCAGGCTTGGCTCTGTATCAGTGGGTACAGGGTACAAATCCCGCTTGAGCAATGGAAATGAAGTTTAATGAATTGCTATGTACATTTTCGTAAAATGTACAAAATAACGAAATGCGTTCAATACTACGGCGAGGGAAAACATCGTAAGGAGACCTACCTGTTCCCCAAACAGATAATAGTTAGTGCTTGTAAATGGCGACATGGCTTACCACCTGTCACATTGAGTGCTGACTATCTGGTCAACACGTGGGTTCGAGGTGGCCATAGAATTACTACCTTCGCAATTGTGGAGATAAACACCATACTACCCCGCAAGAGTTAATGCTCGTGAATGCGTTTGGTTATTTTTTATGTTTTTTCGATATAACCCCCTTATCGCGAATTCAAGATTAAAATAAAAATTTTAGGTTTCTGCAGTGTGTTAGAAAATATTATTACACAACATAATAGATAATAATAATTCCATCGCTTATCATATTATATAATATAAATGTGTGTTTACTCGATGGCTTTAAGTTTAACCTTTATGATCGATGTATGTAGCTGAATAAATTAATAAATATTTCATCTAATTAGAGGTGGAAGTTTCATTCACTTCACCGCCATGTTTAATATTGATGTTTTTAAAATATTGAATTGAAGCTTTTTCGATTTACGACCATTAACCCTTGCGGGGTAGTCAGAGGTTCAGGTGTCCATCTCCGCAATTGCGAAGATAGTAATTCTATGGCCGCCTCGAGCCCACGTGTTGATCAGATAGTCAGTAGTCAAAGTGACAGGTGGTAAGCCCTGTCGCCATTTACAAGCACTTAGGTAGATTTCCTCACGATGTTTTCCCTCACCGTAGTATTCGACGCATTTCGTAAACGTGTTTTTATTACAAAGATGTACATAAATATACATTGAACTTCATTTCCATTGGTACATGCTCAAGCGGGATTTGAACCCTGTACCCACATACAAAGTCACACCCAAACAACTGAGCTACGTCGAATTACTTTCTATTACGAGTATGTATTGACAATACTAATTCAGCCTTAGTTATTTGTTTTAAATACCCAATCCGATATAGATATTATGAGTCGTTGGTTCCGTTCGTTTTGTTTCGACATGAATCCGAATGGCAAGGTCGTTAGCGATTATTAATAACTCTTATCTAATCTCGGGACTATCAGGACGCGGAGAACCTTACTACGTCTGCACGTATTTATGCATTAAAATGGTTAATAGACTTAGCTACGTTAAATGCTTTTAAAAAAACACCCCATGTAATATTCGCCATACATATTATATTTATTTAAGTACTAGTGACCCGCTCCGGCTTCGCACGGGTATAAAATATATAGCCTACTCCACTATTAATGGATGTTATTATACATATAAACCATCCTCTGGTATCACTCTATCTATTAAAAAAAACCGCATCAAAATCCGTATCAAAATCCGTTGCGTAGTTTCAAAGATTTAATCATACAAAGGGACATAGGGACAAAGAAAGCGACTTTGTTTTATACTATGTAGTGATTTGCGAAAAACACCGAATATTATAGTGAGATAAAAGCTGTTGAGGAAAGCTACCCGAATAGGTAATAGTCGTTGCTTGCGAATGACTACATGGCTTACCACCTGTAAAATTGAGTTGATTTTTCAACACGTGGGTTCGAGATAGACATAGAATTACTGCCTCCGCTATTACGGAGATAGAACATCGCACATCTGACTACTCCACAAAGGTTACTGGTCATAAAGGTATATGTTTGTTTACTTTTGTTTGTCACTCTATCCCTACTGGTATAAACAGAAGTTCGTAGACATTATGTATCTATTTGTTCACTCTTTGCATTCATATTGTGCAGGATTGGATGTTAGTTATTTATTTATTTTATTACTAGTTCCTAAGAGACATCCTGTTGAGAAGCACGGCATTTGTGATAATACTTGAAAATGTTAAATTTCATACACCCATATTTGAACGTTTTAGATAAATTTAAACATTATAATCTCGTTAAGTTGAAGTAACACAGGTACTAAGACTCAATATTACACATATTGTATGACCAGTGATGTACTTTAGCTGAGGCAGTACCTTTAAATTATGCTTTAAGGTTTACTGTATTACTAAAAAGTGCTGGGTTAAGTAAAGTGGTAAATAAAATGTTTTCTTTTTTTTATAGTTTTTTACAACATAATCATTATGCATTGCTCTTTAGATTGGTATGGTCACTTAAAGCTTACGTTTTCACCAGTGTCCAACGTGGGAAATGGTGTATTAGTAACTACTAACTATTGTACGTTGACTAGTACCCTTAACACAAGTCTTAAATGAACTTACCAAGGGGCTAGTTCAATTGGTGTAATAAGTGTCCCAATTATTAATTATTATTATAAAAGTCTATTTATAGAATACAGTGTATTTATATACATACATATACATTCACGTCCTTTAATTTCGAGTTATTTAGGTTCTTATTAAATTAATTTAACTTTTTATTGATTCATGAAACAATTTTTCCTATCTCGTGGACACTTGTGTTGAACAGAATACCATGTATTAAAGATTAATGGGTGCGGGGAAGCAAGAGGGATTTGTCAGGATCGTTCCAGGTGTCGATCGATTGTCTCTTCCTATCTTGTTGGAATAGTATATGCGTGAATAATGTTTACCAAAATTAAATAAGCTTTAAATTTTTAATAACTCAATTATTATAAAAATCTTTAGTCTTTAGCGTCAATGTCCTAAAGATATGTAATAAACATATAAGATACGTTTCACAAATATTACCTTGTTCCGTAATTGCTAATATAATTTTAGAAAATATCACTTAATCCCTAATGAATAACTTACCTTAAATATGTATAACGGGAATATTATTAAAATACATCTCACTCTATGTACAATGTAGTATTTTTGTGACGTCTAAGTGTATACAACCTTGGTCATAAATACATATTCATTAATACTTTTGAATCATTAAGTTCTATCGCGAATTGCATAAATAAAACTAAACATTACCTACATACATATTAGACAAAAAGAAAGCCAGTATGCAAAATTATGCATGCATTACACTCACGTCTATTAATCCCTAACAAGAAAACAGAACCTTCCTATCGTCCAAAACTTTCATACGACATTGTTGATTAGCCTTCTAACCTTAGTACATACATACATACACATCACGCCTGATTCCCTGTAGAGTAGTAGGCAGAGATCACGGATCTCCATTTGTCCCGATCCTGGCAAACCATTTTCGCTTTATTGACACTCATACATCTTCTCATACACACTCGGCGGTTATAGGTACTCCTAACGTCACCCTATTTCAATATAGCGTCTATTTGACTGGTATATTTCAATATAGCGTCTCTCTGATTGTCTTATGCCTTATTGGGCCTCTACGTAACCGTTCCACTTCACTCATATATATTCCTTTTGTCAATCTGCTATCATTCATCCGCATAACATGTCCAAACCGTCGAAGCATGCCCTTTTCAATCTTAGTAAGAATACCCAAGTCCTCTAGTTACCTCTTACGACATTACGGCATTTATGGATAGTATTTACCTTCCAGGTTAGCCCAGAACGTGTAAATACTCGTATATGTCAAGTAGAATTGTTTTACTTAGTCTTGAGGTTCTATAAGATGAAATAACAAAATAAAAATTAATGAATTTCTATGTACATTTCCGTAATAAAAATATATTTACAAAATGCGTCGAATACTACGCGAGGAAACCTACCTGTTCCCCGAACAGGTACTAGTTAGTGCTTGTAAATGGCGACATGGCTGACCACCTGTCACATTGAGTACGAACTATCTGGTCAACACGTGGGTTCGAGATGGCCATAGAATTACTACTTTCGCATTGCGGAGAATGACACCTGAACCTCTGACTACCCCGCAAGTGTTTATGGTCGTGAACGCGTTTGTATTTTGTTTTGTATTGTTTTAGTTATTCCCGAAGATCTATATGATGAAATGTAAAAAGTACCCTTTCCTTTTAAATCGCTTCTTATCACATGATGATAAGAAAGTCAATACATTATAATTTAATAACAGATAACACTTTAAATATGTACAGTATTGTACAAAACTTCCATTGATTACTGCCTATGTGTTAGAAGTTACTGAGATCGAACTCAAAGCCAAATTTAGTTATTGTTGTGAAACCTTCACAATCTTTACACAGGCAGCTTTGATAGCGAATGACCTCGCTCAGAACTAATAGAAATCCCAATCAGGTTTCTAGGTCATACCTAGAAACTGGTGAACGTCATACATACCTACTTGTTTGTTTGTATTCTTATAACTCACCTATTTACTTTCACTATCCACTCTTGACCTTTCTAAAACATAAACTAATCTATGTATTACAATATAGACTATAAATATATTAAAAAATACATTCAAATTAGTATAAAAACAGTATAAAATACAATAAGGAAATCATCTACGTAATCAATGTAGTTTCACTACGAACAATGTATCGGCTCGTAGTATTACCATTTAGTTGCAGATCGTAAACATAGGTGGCGTCAGTAGTTCGCCGCGTGCTCTAATCGGTTTTACTTCAATGTAACAGTAGTTTTCGTTAATTTTAACTTCGCTCGTCGTTGCGTTTAAGTAATAGGCAACGGAGTGCGAATATATAATGAATGATGTTTTATGAGTGTTATATCGTGCGAATGACTTGTTGGTAATGATTTATTTTATGAAACCGTTCGTAATGGTTGTGGGAATTTCTCTTTTG
Source organism: Leucoptera coffeella (assembly GCA_030578115.1). Lineage (NCBI taxonomy): Eukaryota > Metazoa > Arthropoda > Insecta > Lepidoptera > Lyonetiidae > Leucoptera > Leucoptera coffeella. Next base: position 6,658 of record JAMBLF010000340.1, read on the forward strand.
TCATGTCACTTTTATTGTGTTGAACATAAGTTATACATGTATATTTCACTTCTCCTTTCTTTTCGAAGTGGACAGAAGTAGAGAAACAAGATTGAGAATCACCGAAAGCATTTCGATTGGGATTATGATGGCATTAAAATCGAAATATTAAAGGTCTTTTAATGGAAAAAAGTTCAAGCGTACAATTCATATAGTATGTTAAAATCGTCATAATATAAACATGTATGCATATGAGAAATACATAAAACCCAGTGTTGATCAGGGATTCTTATAATATATTATAAACTGGTTCCTTAATAAGCCATTTGATAATGGAATAAAGTATAATAAATAAATATTATTTAAAATGTATGATGGCTCTAATTAGCTTTATATTATCAATATTTGTACAATACTTAAAAGAAAGTTGTATACTTGAAATGCGTAATTTGAAACACAATTATTTCAAAAATTAAGCAAATAATGACGAAATACAGAGTTTCTAAATGTTAATTTTACATCACTTTTATAACTCACCTCAATGTAATGTAGTCCAATCTAAGATATATCCATAATCCAATCCGATTAAAGCCCTGGACATCACTTAGGTTTAAGAAGAGCTTTCTACCCTTCAGTTATCCTCAAAATTCTAGTCTAACCTCTTTGTCGTTAGATTATGATAACTTCTTAAACTTTAAAAAAAATTTACCAGTATGTAACTACTTGGTTTCTTACCAAGCATCATGTAAGAAGCGAGCAAGGTGTTTCAGTTTCTTACGTCTTTATCTTAAACAACAACTCTTTTTTACACATTACAAATGCTACCTTTCATTCTAGCCTGGGATTTGAACAAATAGCTACTATTATTATTGAAAAAGAGTGACGTTAGGAGTACCTATAGCCGCCGAGTGTATGAGAAGATGTATGAGTGTCAATGAAGCGAAAGTGGTCTGTCAGGATCGGGACAAATGGGCATCCGTGATCTCTGCCTATCATGCTACAGGGAATCAGGCGTGATGTGTTTGTATGTATGTTATTATTATCCTTTTCCCGATATATCTAGGATTAAATGGAATTCCTTGAACGATGAGCTAGCAGACTTATGAACTCGACCATTAAGTGTCTATAACCGCATTTGTGGAAATTTCAAAATTATTGCAAAGGCACCCCGATAATAATGCTAAAGGTGACTTGGGTGATATAACGTCTATGTGTGTACATATATATCCTAAATGCACAAGACACCGATAGCTATCAAAAGAATGACGCCATCGAACTATTTGTTTTGACTCAGTTTCTCGGAATGATGAAATATTATGTTAATGGCGTTATGATCGCGTCACACGTTTACACATACTTAACAGGGAATTTAATCTCATAGGTGGTTCTTTATAGTTTGGCAGCTATATAGAATGTTTAGGCAAAAACACAAACGCATTCACGACTATTAACCCTTACGGGGTAGTCAGAGGTTCAGGTGTCCATCTTCGCAATTGCGAAAGTAGTAGTTCTATGGCCACCTCGAGGCCACGTGTTGACCAGATAGTTAGTACTCAATGAGACAGGTGGTTAAGCCATGTCGCTATTTACAAGCACTAACTATTACCAGTTCGGGGAACAGGTAGTTTTCCTCACGATGTTTTCCCTCACCGTATTATTATTATTATGGAATGTTTACTAATTATCATTTATCCTACCATTTCGTAGGTGACTAAGAGACTAGAGGAATATCAAATATATTGGATTGCAATGTTTCATATAAAAGCCATCATGACCACAATAGGTTCTCTAAAATTATCAGAGTTGATATTGTATCTCAGAGGTTCTGTCCACCACGAAATGGATTGTGACACTTATATAAAAAAATGATTGTGATTCTTAACCACGTCTGTGTTACACTTCTTTGTGTTTTAAGGTTTGGACAGAGATCATGAACTCTTATTATCAGAATTAGGCAGAGGTTACACAACGTCACTTTTGTCATATTTTTACTTAATTCTCCACCATTTTTATTTACTAACGCCTATAAAAGAAAGTTTATATAATAAAGTTGCCTAATATCGTCTGGTCGTTGATTTGTATATTATATAAAAACTTAGGCGATAAGTCCCGTTAGTTATTAATCATGAGTATAAATCGCGAATCTCTTAAAACTATAATGCCTATAAAAGAACTTATTTTTATACGGGAATGTACTTCGAATGGCTGCTAAAACATTTTTTTTGAAATCCCAAAATATGAAGAGATTTTTACGTAGTTACGTTGTTTTTGTGTAGAATAAATAAAATAAACAAATTTTACAATTAGAATGAATAAATAAATAAATAAAACAACAGACTAAAAATAAAGTATCTTAATCACTGTTAAATAAAGAAACGGACTAAAATGCCAATGAATCACAATGAGCGGCCGATGCGCGGAGGCAACCCAAGCGAGCGGATGTCGGGTTCAACAAAATGGCCGCCGGATGTGACGTCACGCCCCCTAATCCGGCAGCGATTGCGTTGGCGTGGTCTGGGTTCTTGGTTTTAAAAGAATTTGGAATTACGTACATTGTTATTTACGTAGAGACATTTTAATAATACGAAATTATGTTTAATATATTACATAACATGACATACGCTTCACGACTTGTGTATACACACTCCCTTTTTTATTATGGCGGGGTAGTCAGAGGCTTGAATGCCCATCTCCGAAATTTCGAAGGCATGTTAATATATTACACTTGTTTAAATAAGGTATAGATGAGAATAATATTTATCGTATTGCTAAATTAAATTCTCTCTAAATTAAATTAATTAAGTTCTCGTCGTAGTAGTAATTCTCATAATAATAATTCTATTTGACATTAAAAGTTTATAATAATTATTATTGATATATCTTAGTATTAACATATTATGTGGGGTTTGTTAATATATAAGTTTTATCATACTTTGGTTATTGTGAATAATATTCATTATATTTATTTAGATTCACAATATAGAATATAAACTGAAATTTACTGTTATAATAAAATATTGTATAAGAGGATATAACAAATAATTTCTTTTGTATAAATTTTGGTTATTTTTACTATTCCAGACAATTGCAGAAAATAATATTTAATTTACTTATAATTCCTTTTTGTTATATTTTTCCATTTACTTTAGAAATGCTCAAAACAAAGACAAAGCTTAGTAACAAACAATATTCATTAAATAAAAGAAACACAGCGCAATGATATACATATCGATTTGGAAAGAAAAATATATTAATAATGTATAAAAAATATATTTCATTAGTGTAAGTAATTGTTAATACATATATTAATTTCTCTCTTTCATATTACGTATAGTAGTAAATTTATTAGGAATTAATTTGATTATTTACCAATTTATCTTAATTATACCTTGAAAGCCATCGAAAAGAAATATTAGTATTGTCTATGTTATTATAGAAGTACATATTGTTATTGTTTATGCTATGCAATACTAAGTACATAAGTATTAAAACTTAGTAACATAAAATTTACGACTGTCACACCAATTTCGGGTTACAAACACCATAAAGTACCCTACATGACAGGTGGTTAGTCCTACGTATATGTATGTATGTTATCTATCCCATTGAAATTCCATCATGGGAATGCAATGGTGTGGAACCTATCAAGCCATTCAACCTTTACAGAGGCAGATGTTTAGGATTGGAACGGCCTTCTAAAGGGGTGTTTTTGTAGATACAGACTTATGTTTATACGTTAATAGGTGGTGGATAGAACGGAAAGTATTGCAGAGTTACTTTTTGTCAGATATATGTCGAAGAGCAATTTTAATAAGAATGACGGTAGGTCGCTTATAAAATAGTTAAAACGAAGAGACAATAAGAAAATACAAATATTGGACGTATTATGTGTATCGCAAACGGAAAGTGAACCTACAAACAAATTCTGTCATTTAGCCCTTCCAGTAAATCGGGTAATACAAATCAAGATTATCGTGAATTATTTCAGCAAGGAAATATGTTAGTTACCAATTAATGTCTGAGATAATTAACCCCCTCTTTTAGTTAGATCTAACTTGAGTCTCAGACCATGGAATTTTAGTGAAATGAAAATGTGGTGTGTGGTAAAAAGTAAGTTAAAGTTAAAAACTAGTTGTTAATTATTTTAGATATAGGTTAATTTTCGTACCGATCGATTGAGTGTCGTGTTAGCGAGTCATTGTTAATTGAAGATGGAATACAACATTACAAATTGCAAGAGAGTAGCTAGAAATACGACGTTACATTGTAATGTATGTATTTTATTTCACAAATTTCTGCTCACACTTTGCATTTATCACAGACACAGATATAAGAATACTATACTAGTCACAGGTTTCTAACATTTTTATTCCAATGTTTCCTTTTTTATTAATTTAGGTTTTGTTTTATCATCCCTTTTCAAACATACCCCAATCAAATGAAAGAGAGGATTTTAATATTGAAACGTGACTGTACAATGGTATTAGGTCTTATGCTGAATAATGGGGAACAATGGTACACTGTTATGCTAAAAAAGCCATGAACCGAAAGTATTTTAACATTACGTTAATTGAGCGTAGCTCAGTCGTTGAGTCTGTGTCACTGTGTACAGGTTTCAAACCCCGGAGGATTTGTCAATGGAAATGGAATTACTGAATTCTGATTTTCTGTATGCATACATTTTCGTTATACGTACATTTACGAAGTGCACCTAATTCTGCGGTGAAAAACAATATAGTTAGATGTCTTAATTGTTCTCCGAACAGGTAATAATAATCATTAAATGGCGACCACCTGTTACATACAGTACTGTCTATCTGATCAACACTTAGGTTTGAAGTGGCTATAGAATTGCTACCTTCGCTGTGCGAAGATGAATACCAGAACCAAGCCCCGTTTTAATGCGTTAATTTTATTTGTTTTCCTCCTTAAACTGATTACTCTTTATCGAAAGAAGTCAAACATACCCAGAGCTTCTAGATACTTCTAACGTCACTCTACTTTAACGATTCTAACATTTTACGTACCAATCTCCTGGTTACTAACCCGAAAAGCCCCAAAGCCCTTAAGTTGAGTCCAAAGTGGGTTTGAGACGGCCGCCGCGAGGTTACGAGTCGCGTCACGGCTAAAAATAGTCGCAAGGACGCGCTGCAACGGCCGTTCATTAAATGCAGTATTCAACGGCGAGGAAATAGCGAAGGAAATTTATTTACACTCGGAATCCTTAATTTTTATGCCCAGTGCTAAGTTGGGACGTAAATTGAATGGTAAATAGCTGCCAATCTTGTAGGGTTAAGGGATTAAGCTAATGGTATGTATTGACTGATGTACTCGCATCCTGCCTTCAATGTTCCATTTGTTATTACTACCTCAATTTTAATGTTAATAGTTACCAAAGAGTTTTCTCTCTCCGATAGTTTATTAGTTTTATTAATCTAATTTGATTTATTTTAAGTATTCGTTTATTTTAATGACATATTTTGTATAAAAAATGGTTGTTTTTAACGTTCAATAAGTGATTTTATTAACCTTATGTTGAATAAATACATTTTCATTTCCGAGATTCTGTCCACACTGAAAAGGATTAAAAGAGGTTAATATTTTATGTTTATATGTATGTTATGTTTATATTCACGCGTGTACAAGGTGACATGGAACTTCACCTGTCGTGTTAAGAGCTATCAGGTAAAAAGTGGGTCCCACGTGGCTAAAGTTAATTCGTACCCAATTACGCAGATGGCCACACGAACTAATCACTTCATGAAGGATAATGGTTCTGAGATCTCTTATGATACATATTCCTCTTATACTTTCCGAGAATTTATGAACGAACAAAACAAATTTATACTATTAACAATATTTTATTGGTTATATCGTTCAATATCTCTCCTAACATGCATATAGGATAATATTTATAATATATTATTCAATTTAATCTATTTATTGTCTCTATTATCTATTTATTTGCCGACCTCCGTGGCGCGATCGGTTAGCTGCCTGAACGCTAATCGTGGGGTACCGGGTTCGATTCCCGATGGATGTAGAGTTAAGAACTACGCTTTTCTACTACTTTCCAGTCTGGTTGTTGATTATACATGCTATATATGTATTTATCTATATATAATATGTATATATTTCTTAAATATACTAGTACCCTTAACACAAGTCTTAAATGTATTTACCAAGGGGCTAGTTCATTGGTGTAATAATGTCCATTATTATTAATCTATGCAATGTAATTTAATGTAAAATGTCATAAAGAAATCATATCTCTTCTGTAATACCAACTTACATTACTATAATTGTCTTGATGAGTATCATTTTAGTAAATGTTGGTCACGTTAAGTACTGTCTAGTGAAACGTGGGTTTTGAGTGGCTAAAACCTTTACAAGTTGTGTTTTATAAGACAAGCTATGTCATCCCAAAAAAGGTTGATGTTATTGTTAAATAGATTTTAGAATTGATTGATTGGTAAATAGTTTAGTACATATTTTTAAGTTCATTGAATGTTCTAGGAAGCATGTATGTACTAGCAAGTTTTAGATATGCACTACTAAGTTTTAGATACTTAATTCTATAATAATTTTAGGTGAAAGGGCATTTATTACGTATAAATCGAAATATAATATATATGTATAATGTTAGTGAAGAAATTTTGTATATATAATTTATATTTACAATAACTCTTCTAAATCAAAATTACAATAATAGTCTTTCGGAATGCTCGATAGTTATTCAGCACTACTACCAAGTTGCCCAGTTTAAGTTGTGGCTCTGGTATTCTGCCAAGACCGGTATTGAGTAACCTAATAATGTTAAAACAATGGAGGCGATCTATCGACTGATTACAAAACAATGTTCCTTAGATATCAACAAGTTCATTCAATCGGGTTTTCACTTTGCCACCAAACATTGGTTGTCCTGAGATTTGGTTTTTTTAACTAGCTGTTATTTTGCTAGGAACCCAGGAAAGTAACTATGGTTTTGAATTATGTAAATATATCACGAAGGTAATAAAACCTACATACATACATACATACACATCACGCCTGATTCCCTGTAGAGGGGTAGGCAGAGATCACGGATCCCCATTTGTCCCGATCCTGACAGACCACTTTCGCTTCATTGACATTCATACATCCTCTCATACACTCTCGGCGGTAATAAAAAAAAGGTACTCCTAACGTCTTGATTATTCTTGTCACGAAGGTAATGAAAACCTAATGACAAGAATAACCGAAATACTTAAATTGACAATCTTAATCGGCGTATACAAATTTAAACTAATGATGTTTACCAACTCGCACAAAACAAATTACGAAAACATGCTAATTAACAATAACAAAACGTGTTCACGACCATTAACCCTAGTGGGGCAGTCAGAGGTTCAGGTGTCCATCTCTGCAATTGCGAAGGTAGTAATTCTATGGCCACCTCGAACCCACGTGTTGACCAGATAGTCGGTACTCAATGTGACAGGTGGTAAGCCATGGCGCCATTTGCTAGTACTAACTATTACCTGTTCGAGGAACAGGTAGGTTTCCTCACGATGTTTTCCCTCAACGTAGTATACGATGCATTTCGTAAATGTAATTTCAGTAATATGCTAATTAATAATCAACAAAACAATCTTAACTATTGTCCATTGGTTTAAATAACATTACACTTACATTTATGCGTAACATTTACACGCAACGCGGAGTAAAATCTTTTATTTATGCAGTCTTTTGTCAAGAAAAAAATGTGAATAAGACTTCAAAGTAAAGACCTAAGGCCCTAGTTTCTTGTCTAACTCAATATCACTGAAAATATGCTTTGAAATAAACGTTAAATTAATATATTCACGGTTTAGATCAGTGTAAATAAAATAGTATAATATACGTCAGGAAAATATTCTATCAATAATCATTACTATATAAATAATATTTTCAACATTAATTTTGCAAAACAAAATAAAACTAAATATGTTCAAACTAAAACATAAAAAACTTAAATTTAACAAAAAGTAAATCTTTACACAGCAGTCACGAAAAACATCGGACGCCTACATGCTAGGTACAGATATAACAAACTTATGATACTTGCTACTTATTTTTTTAGAATCTTTAGATTAATAATAACATTCAATAAACTATACAACGTACTCTTAGAAAGCCTTCCGATCGTATCACTTGCAATTGAATTTAAATTATAGGCAATAGAAATAGTTAGGATAGTTCGTTGAAGTCTATGCTTTTTCGGTACGATAGCTACATACTTTGATTCTAAGTAAAATAATTTTAAGTTTCTATGACGACGGATCCAAAAACTGTAGATTTGAGGTCCAATCCTCATCCTGACAATGTACATACATACATATATTCATGCCTCTACTTACCCAACGGGATAGGCAGACACTATCAATTTACACCTAGATAGATCCTGTAAAATCTCTCTTGCTTCAATCACATTGATTAAACTTCTCATTTATGCTCTTCTGTTCCACGTATCTGGAGAATGAACCACTTAAAATTTTCTTTATATTTTAAAAATATTCTGTTATTTACAATAAGTGAAACTCGTTTTTCACAATGACACACAAATACATAAATATCAATTACATCATTACACAAATACATGATTTGAAAGCCTGCGTATTCAACGCAATAGAAAATAGTCAGCATCTACATAATGCCCGGATCCTTACTCCACTAATGCATTCTAGGCACAATATTACTTCAGTAGCGATACAGTAATACATCAGTGGCCATAATTTGACACTTTTGGCACTCCACTATGTCCAAAGTGTCAAATTACGGCCACTGAAGTATTACTGTATCGCTACTGAAGTAATATTGTGCCTAAAATGCTTTAGTGGAGTAAGGCCCCTGAAACATCACTTGTAAGGTTTAAAGCTACAGAGTTCCATGTGACTATAAAATTACTACTCAATTGTGAATAACAGACAAATCTGATTCAAATCTGCCCAGGCCACTTCACAAGTGATAATTGTCGTGATATATCGTATGTGTGATTAAATTGAAATATTTATAATAGAGAAATATTATGTATACATAGCGCGAAGAACAGAAGAGCATGTATGAGAAGGTTAATGAGTGTGAGTGAAGCTAGAGATTTGTCAGGATCGTTCCAGGTGGCAATAGTCTCTGCCTTTTCTATTAGGGAAGAAAAGGCCTGATTACAAGTGTGTTTAAATGTATATATATATGTGTGTGTAAGAAAGTACTTAGGTAATAGAAATAGGTGCGTTCGTTGAAGTCTAAGCCTATGGGTTTTGAACACTTTGATTTAAGTATACTCGTAGTGCTTAGTTAAGCTTGTTGCATTTCTAAGGTTGGAATACAATATTAACTACCTTTCTACTTATTTTTACAAACATCTATTAATTAAAAAATTTGTAGAGACTATTCTTCATCATTTTTGTACATTTATTGTATACGTGAATAAAAAGTTTATTCGTGGACTTTAAGCTTCTCAGTGGTAATAGTTGTTAAATGAATGTTAGTATAAATATATTAGGGTTACGAAATGTGTTTAACAATACAAACATTAATTACATAAATTTCTTAATAAACTTATGGCACCTTGAGCATCACATTGGGGTTGTGATGCATTAATATAGAAAATACGTGAAAGATTGTTACTCCATCATAGCACTATAAATCAGGCAGTAATCCTGACAACACTGAACTATTTTGAAGGGAACTTTCAATTTTATCTTAAAACTTTACTTACTTTTTTGTATTTTTAGTGTAGTAAATGAAACCATTATGTTTAGTATAGAATCAGTTACGATTTTCTTCAAGAGGTAAGGTTCTTGAATTAGAAGTATTTTAAATATCAATTATTGTTGAAATATAGGCAAATATTGTCATAATCAAGTGTCTTGTGATGATTTGGGATTGAAATAAAACGTAACCATACTACATTCATATCTTTGTAAAGGACTCAATGCAAAACACGTCTAAAAAAACATCCTAGTGCATAAACTACCAATAAAACCATACTTATTAACGAACTTAAACCTGCTAAATTTACAAATTAAGTATAAGCCTTAAGTCTCCATATAACATGCAATCCTCGGCAGTACCAAGGTCGTGAATGTAAAAATCTACGTGCCACATCAGCACGGCCAAAGCGAGACAGTTGGAGTGCATTGAACTCGCTACCACCGCAGTGGCGACGAGAAGTAGGCCCTGCTACTCACGACACGACGGTTGGGTGGTTGGGCCGAGTAGGGAGTGGTTGGGTATGTTTTGTGGGGTTCTGGTATATTTATAATGTGAGATGGGTATGGCTGTTAAAGAGTGTGCTAGAGCTTTGCATTTAATAAGTATTTATTGAGATATGTGATTAGTAAATATAGAAACTTTCATAACCAGCACGATATACATAGATAGTTGTTACTGATTTTAATTTCTTAAATGCTAATTTATACCAATATTTAATAAAAAATAAAGTATTAACCATATGATGTTGAATAATAAGCATGATTTAATTTATACGTAGATAGTGAAACTACTTCTATCTAGTACATATTAATTAACTATAAGTACTCTTACCGCTGATTTATTATTACTTATTTATAGCTTTTCTCATTACTAATTAAGACGAAAGATTAATCGATTAAGGATACTGCCTTTATTAAAGTCACGAACGTTAATTGTTCAAATCAAACCCAATTATAACGATGTCGAGCCGACATATCGTCCCGTAAGTAGCCATGAATAATCGCAATTTCTGTGCCGAGATCGCCATTTTAGTTTTCTGCGCCACTGCGATCCAATTTCAGATATTAAATATTTAAAAGAGGCTCCTATGAATACTATAATGAATTTATTAACTATTTAATAATATACATTGGTATGAGGAGTTGTATGGATGTCAATGAAGCGAATGTGGTTTACCAGGATCGGGAAAAATAGGGATCTCTGATCTATGTATATCCCTATGTATATTGTAGTGAAGCGAATTGTATTTTTATATGTATAACATAAGTTTTAAGGCCGTGTTATAAGGATGGAAGAAAGCAAAGCGAATGAAAGATATATATGGTGGTAAGTGGGAGGGGTGGTTACGAAAAAGCTGGCCCAATATTATGGTAAAATAAACTGTATACTGATCACATTGTAAGAGCTATAACCACCGTGTATGTATTAAAAGCTGTTTGGGTTAAGGAAAAGTAGTCTCTCAGCATCGGGGATTCTTGATCTCTGTTCACTCTCTTTGCTTTATAGTATTTGTACTTTAATAACGATTGTAGACTTTCAGGGTAGTTAACTAAACAATAGTCTGTTCCAAGGTGTTCAAAAACATTTTTGAGCTTTTATTAGACTTATTATTATTATTAAATCTTTGTTTAAAGCCTTACACCTTGCGGTTAAGTCGGCTTTTTATTAGACTTAATTACAATATATTCCTTCCTACATATTGCAAGAGACCCAAGTCTCTAAGTAAGTGGAATCTATTAGGCGAATGGCTAGCAACCTGTCATAAATACTCCATATCTATTCCATCACAACCCAGATTATTAAGCTAAAAGTCACCAAGGATAAGGCATGAAAGAGTATATCTATGTGAAGTATGTATTTTAAATTAATAAACAACCCTTTATATTAATATCCCTTTAGATCACCGAAGTTGTATAATACTGGGCCTGGGTTGAATAATGATCATGTGATGTTGGTTTCAGTATTTAATAGAAAAGTTCTTCATTTCCCTAAAGGGATAGGCAGACCTTTTGGTCTATGGTAGCCATCTTGAACGATTCTGACAAAAGTCCTTGCCTCACTAATGTCCATTGACATTTTCATGCATCTTCTGTTTTTTATGTTAAGAACACCTGCCTAGAGAAAAATGTCTCCACTTTGGTCTGTATATCTTCGCGTGGCTTTCTCTTTCAACCCCTTCGAAACAACTTTACTCTATAAATTCCTTTGAAAATATATTGAGAGAAAACATCGTGAGGAAACCTACCTATTTTAGACAATCTGTGAACGGTGATGACACATAGTAATTGTCCCGATGGATATTATTAGCTGTATATTTATCTTTGAATTGTACTTCGAGCTTTGAAAGCTTCGCATTGACCAAGATACCGAAAGCGTCAGGCCCAAAGGAAATAAATATGTGAAGCGCATGTTACGTTCATATAAATTAACTACGTTTCGTTATAAGTAACTCAGCTTCAATAATAGTCATTATATGGTTATAAATATGTACATATATCTATTCACGCCTCGACGTCCCCAAGAGGATAGGCAGAGACTATCGATCGCCTCCTGGAATGATCCTGACAAATCTCTCTTGATTCACTCACTCCCTTCTCATAGATGCTCTTCTTTTCTTCACGTTACATACACCTGCCTTGAGAAGAATGTCTCCAATATAATCCGTATGCGTTGTACGTGGCCTACCCCGTCCAACTCTACCTCCCATTTTAGCTTTCGTAACCCTCTTTTCATCCATCCGCTCCATGTGCCCACACCATCTTGACATACTCGTACCTTTCTCTATTTTCTTATTTTATTTTTTATTCAAATAAAAATGTATACTTACAAGAGAAGAATCAATAAATCTAAGACAGTCAATACCTTGGTATCTTAATTTATTTACATGTTTTCTGCTCATGTGAAGGACATTGTAAATTATGATCGTAAAAATCTATTCAAATATAAAAAATACATATGTGTATCTCGTTATTTTTTTCTACTTTACGTAGTTGCTTAATTTTGTGTATATTACATAATATATAATATTACGCGATAGGTCCACCAATTCGTAACACTATAGACTTATTTTTACTTTGACAAATTGATATTTATGATCCTTATTAAAAACTAAATTCATTTATTTTGAGAACCTTATAGACATTCTGATAATTGATATAAGTAGTTTTGATAGATTGCCTGGATTGCCATCACCCATAAATACTATAATATTACTTTACTATTTGTATCATCTCTTTTTACCACATATCACATGTCATGTTGACAATAAAGTAAATGATCATTGTACATTTATACAACTAATACAATCACACCTAACAGATTACAATGTTATACTACGAGCTCCTATATACCTTTTTTGGGATAAAAGGCTTGATTCATAGTCAAAGAACGAATCTTGTCAAGTAACACGATATGTAGATAAACAAGGCCAGGCCACCTCATTATCGATGTATTGTTTGCTTTGATATCGTAATATCTGTTTACCCCTTCGCGTATAAGTCGTGTGTGTTTATTCGCCGTTGCCTACGTAGAGGCTATTTTCAGATTATTTCAGACGACAAAGTTCAGTGTGACGTCACATTGAGTTGTCATTTCAATTTTGTAGATGGCACTAGTTGGTAGTGTTGTAAAGAACTCGAGTCTTTGAGTCCTAAATTTAGAGCTCGACTCTGCATTACACGACTCGACTCATAACAATAAGACTCTTAAGAATAAAGAACTCAAGTCTATATGAGCTCTTGAACGCGAGACTCGAGACTCGAGTCTTCTTTAGCGCTCGAGTCCTTTTTACGCGCCGAGTCGCGCTCGAGTTCTTTTCCGCTTTGAGTCATTCTTTTTAAAGCAGCCAATAATTATGCAAATTCCTGAGATTAGCGCGTTCTACCAAACAAATAAACTCTTCAGCTTTATTATATAAGTATAGACATTTATTCTAAATAAATCACTGTCAGCATTTCGAAGACCAGTTTGAAGAAGACTCGAGCTCTTTTAAGACTCGAGCTCTTTTAAGACTCAAGCTCTTTATAAGACTCGAGTCACTCGAGTTCTATTTAAGGTTTCGAGTTCAATAATGGCGCTCGAGTCTTCATGATAGGACTCAGACTCGGCTCGACTCAAGACTCCGAGTTCAGTTAGTTCACTGAGTCTTAGAAAATTGAGTCGAGTCTATCGAATAAGACTAAAAGACTCGAGTTCTTTACAACACTACTAGTTGGTCACTTGAGGACGCTTTAGATAAAATGTTATTTATGCGTCACTGCATAAACATTTGTTGCGTAATGTGTACATTAGTTTAGATTATTGTTTAATGATCCAACGGTATGTTGAAACAATAAAGACGCCATTTTAAGTGAAAACTTTTATCTAAGTATTTATTACACAGATAGAGATAGTAAATGCTTAATTACCTTTAACTGTATAACGAATAGGTATTTTATGTTCTAACCCCCTTTATGATTCAACATTTTTTTAGTTTTAACATAAACTCTACATGTTATAATAATAATAATATTTAGGGCACTATTACACCAATTGATTTGCCACTTGGTAAGTTCATTTAAAACTTGTGTTAAGGGTACTGATCAACGTATATATTTAAATATTTAGAGCACTATTACACCAATTGATTGGCCCTTGGTAAGTTCATTTAAAACTTGTGTTAAGGGTACTAGTCAAAGCCCCAAACAACTGAACTACGTCGAATATTATGATGTTGTACATAATATATTTAATAAATTGCTGAACGGTTTCCAACCCATCACTTCTGAATTAACAACTTGATAAGTTAAACCTTTACCTTAGACACAGATAATATAATACTACAGCCTTAGAGCTTTGAAAGCAATAGTCTAGCTAGTATCAGTTGTAAAATATTTGAGGATGAATGTAAGGATACTCTATTAATAAAAGTCAACTTATAAAAACTCAACTAACTTACAAAAAGTCAACTTAAAAGTAAACGTACATATAAAGTCCTGTATACTTATTATACATAAATAAAAGCGAAATAATAACATTATTATTATGCTAAAATGTAACCTAGGAAGATATTATTTCTCCAAGGTTCTTCAGTCCACCCCAAAAGCTTAAAGGACTTGAATGTATATACATATTATAAATAGAAATATTAGTGTACTATAGTTTCGAATGTTTCTTTCTAATATTACCAAATTGTCTTGTAAAAAATATATATGCTTCACAATCGCTTAAATTTTCGGTTCTAAAGCTTACATTTTACCAGATAGACTTAACTGTAGTAAACATGAGCATATAATTGTTTTATTACATACACGTTATTCCCATTTGTTAAAAGAGGAGTAGATATATATTGTCAATTCCTATTTTTCCTTCCAGTACGTTAGCTTCATTGATGGTGGTTATATTATGTAGTAGTGAAATATTTTTCATCTTGACACTCGCATCGTTTTTGATTTTAATTTCGGAATATTTATGTTAATTAATAATAACTATTTGAATATAAGATATAACTTTACTTATGCTTTCCCCCGCTAAAACTAATCATTTTAATTAAAGGTTTATTAATATAAATAAAAGGCTATATTTCACCAAGTAATCAGTACTCAACTGAAACCTGTGTTTCCAAGTCCAAAATATTCTAGTAGCCTTTATCGAAACCAATTATCATGTAGCCACACAGCAAGTCATGCTATTTATGATACACACATACGTTTCACGACTTGTGTATACACACTCCCTTTTTCATTATCATAGTCTTGAAGTGAAGAAGCTTGAGTGCCCATCTCCGAAATTTCGAAGGCATGTTAGGTGTGAGTCATTCAAAGCAAGCGTTTCACTAGATAGACAGCACCCAACATGATAGGCCAGACCCATGCCAGAGCCGGGTTTCGCACCAGGGACACTTCTCATAAAAAATCTGAGGTTAACCCACTGGGCTACAGCCGGTATTTATTATGTGATAGTTTACAGTATTTCTTTAAATTACATTACATTCAACCAAGTCTTGCTTCCCCTTCAGGTTACGCAGAACCATGAAGAAAATATTTTTATCCCTGTTTAACTTTAGTATAGTGTACCTATTAATTAATATAATATATTACATAAACATACGCCTCACGCCTTGTGTATACATACTCCATTTTTTATTGTGGCGGGGTAGTCAGAGTCTTTAGTGCCCATTACTATATTATATATTCAATCAATCAATCAATCAGTGTATACTAGTCCACTGCTGGACGTAGGCCTCCCCAAGGGTACGCCACAAAACACGATCATTCGTGACCCTCATCCAGCCACTACCAGCGACCTTCTTGAGGTCATCGGTCCACCTGGCAGGGGGGGCGTCTTACACTACTTATATGTTAATATAGTGTAACTATTGGATATACGATTATGGCTTATTTGATTAATTTACAGTAATGATTCATAATACAATAATTTAACTTTTGTAATCCATATTTTTTCTCATAAAACGCAATTAGACTGTTTCATGCTTAACTATTATAACATATATCTTGCAACCTCGTATTTTAAGACAAAAAACGCGTTCAAAACCATTAACCCTTACTGGGTAGTCAGAGGTTCAGGTGTCCATCTCGGCAATTATGAAGGGAGTAATACTATGGCCACCTCGAACTCACATGTTGACCAGATAGTCAGTAGTTAATATGAGGAAAATTACCTGTTGGGAGAACAGGTAATTTTCCTTACGATGTTTTGCCTCACCGTAGTATTCAACGCATTTTATAAATGTATTTTTATTATGAACATATACATAGAAGTTCATTAAACTTCATTTCAATTGGTACATGCTCAAACGGGATTTGAACCCTGTACTTACTGATACAAAGTCTAGCCCACGAACCAACAACTGTGCTACGTCGACTAGAATCAAATAAACAAGTTAAATAAAGATCCTAAACTATCTAAAAGATGTTCTACGATATTATTATTTTCCCCAATGTCATTTTGACTAAAATATCTTGATCTCCAGGCTATAAATAACTGGCTAATTCCAAGGGTCACAGAGAACTGGTAGCTATTTCAAGATGTTATTATATATAGTGACAAAACCAACTTATTTAAACGATTATAGGCTTAGTAAAGATTAATAAATAGATAAATTAGGGTAACAAAATATATTATCTATTATTAAGAACATGAACATACATATTTCGGACAAAACAAATCATTTCTACTCTAGGATAATAATATGATATAGTAAGATTTCTACATAGATACACATCACGCCTGATTCCCTGTAGAGAGGTAGGCCGAGATCACGGATCCCCATTTGCCCCGATCCTGACAGACCATTTTCGTTTTATTGACACTCAAGGGCGTCACCCTTTTTCTTTTTTTTAGGATTATGTACCTATAATCGCCGAGCGTGTATGTGAAGGGAAGTGTATGTATGTATGTTATTGAAACTAAACATATCTTTTGAATACGACTTTTTCATCTCACAATGTTATTTCTTAAGGTACTTTAATTAAAAATAGGCATATGATGGATACCAGATTGAATTCTAATGTAGATTAAATTATATACTCATTTGTATACCTCATTGTTAGGATCGGGACAGATAACGATCCGTGATCTCTGCCAACCCCTCTACAGGGAAACAGGCGTGATTTGTATGCATGTATTCTCATAACACTACCTTAACGCCCTAAGTCTGTAAACCGTAAAAGGTGAACAAAACCTTGGAATATAAAAACCATTTAGCATTTAATTGCTATGACCTATCCATTCATAGATTAGGATTAAGATAGATTCTTAATAGGTACCTAGGTAACGATCGATAACTTAAGCACCTAATCTATTTTTAATCAGTAGGATAAAAATTAATATCTCTACATAATAAAAGAAGAAAGACAGATGGTTTATTCAAGGCATAGGCATAATTAACAGTGAATTATTGCATTTTTATCATATTTATCTCGTATACATACAGTATTAAATACAAAAACAAAGTATTCCAAACTCATATCAAACTCGCAACCAAAAACATAATAACAAAATGGCCGCACAAACAACTGAAAGCATCTGTCCAACGGAAGTTCTCTTGTCCCTTTCTCTAAGTAGGAATTAGAAAGAGACGGGGCATTCCTAAAGGCGTCGCGTCTCAAGGTTATGTACCCCTCTAACATGCAACAACGTGACGAGAAAACCAAGTTATTTTGACCCCTATGTAGGAGTATCTACAATGGTGGCAAAGGTCTAAAGCCCTGGTTGTGAAGTTTTTCAATTTGTGCGCTCGCGTCGGCGTTTGAATGTGAAATGGAATTGTGAGAACATCGAGTACCTGACTCGCTTCTTGGGATCGAGCCTCAGTATAAATTATGGCGTACGTAGAAATGTGTTTTGGTCAGGTTTCGAATGAAATTGTTAATAAAAAATACATAGGTACATATATTTGCGTTAATCTTTGTGTTAGAATTGCGTTTTTTATTAATATTACAAGGAAACTGGACTTATTGCTTATATTTTGTGAACGAGGTACATATTAGCTTTGTTACTCCACGTTTCGGCTATTAAACTATTTCTTATACGTTTTCTTTTACGTTACTGGTAAAGAGTACATTATGGATAAACTATGAACTACCCCGTAAAGTAGTCAAAAGTAGTATAATGATCTTGATTTCTAAGTTCCATTTACACCAAGATCTTAGACTTATAAACACGATACATCCACTTGAAATGTCCAGTTTTTTCTATTCATTTTGAACATACCGTTCTGACTAGGACTACAAAAGAATGCAACCTGCACCCATTCTGTTTGAGGAGAATTTCATTAGTATTAAGTGGGAGGCCAGTACGTACAGAACGAATTTATTGAGTGTTATACCTTTAATATAGTCAAAATACTAGATGCAGAAGTTCTTGGCATTTCTTCTCTGCAGGACTTTCCTTTACGAAATGCCAATAGTTTAAATAGATTTATTTTAATTTTTTAAGATTAACTAATTTTAATGTAAATTTTTCATATGGAATTTTTTTACTTTCAATAAGTGATTTCATGATCCTTATGTTGAATAAAAGCATTTCATTTACCTACTATGTATTGATCACACATACACGTCACGTCAATTTCTCGAAAGAGAAATGGGTAGACAGAGATCATGGATTCAGTTTTTCCCTCATCTTTGCAATCCACTATAGATTTATCTATTAACTAAGGTAGGTGTAGACTTATTAAGAAATATATTAGAAGTAACTATAACAGCCGAGTGTTTGAGTGTTTGAGGAGGAATATGCATGTCAATGAAGCCAAAGATGTATATCAGGATTGGGACAGATGCGATGCTTTGAGCTCTGCCTATCCCTCTTCAGGGAAACGGGTGTGATGTGTATGTCTATGTATGTATACATCGTTCACTTAATTGAATGAAAGAAAACTGCGAGGAAAGGAATTTGAACGGCACACACCGTTACGGTTGATGACTTTAAAGTGTGAGTGAAATGAACGAGAATCACTTAACTAATTACACGTGTGTGTTTCTTTAAAGGGTAGGTAGAGACTTGAGTGACTGGGTATGCAAAGTAAATTTTAGAAATACAATTGATGAGACAAACAAAAAACACACAAACACATACCCTTGCGGGGTAGTCAAAGGTTCAGGTGTCCATCTCCGCAATTGCGAAGGTAGTAATTCTATGGTCACGTCAAACCCACATGTTGACCAGATAGTTAGTACTCAATGTGACAGGTGGTAAGCCATGTCGCCATTTACAAGCACGGGTTACATGTTCGGGAAACAGGTAGGTTTCCTCACGATGTTTTCCTTCACCGTAGTATTGAAATGATGAGACTAGAAATATAATTAAAAACAGGTTTTAAAATAATGATCTAAGATTAGGAATTCTGTGTGTTAACGTTCCGTGTTTATTGTGTCATATATGAACTTTTACTTAACATAAACAATATATACTTTTTGTTTAAATGTTATTAAATTCACGTCTTTTCAACCCTTTTATGGTTGGACTAAACCTTGAAGACATGGAAAGATCTCCTAGGTCACCTATTAGCATGAATATCAGGGTTGTGATGTCATATGGAACTTTAATGCTAGGTTGCTAGTCTATCGCTCAACAGGCTACCTTTTTCTCTTTGTCCCGTTGTCGCCTCCTATGATATGCTGGAAAGAACGGCAGCTAGTTAGGTAAACAAGTACGAGAGTATGTAAAATAAATATGATTCAAGTAGCACTAAGGATAGATAAAGATTACCGTTGAACCCAAGTAACTTCAATCTTGATACCTAGTTTATTTAGTTTCAGTCTAATACTACATACATACACATCACGCCTGATTCCCTTTAGGGGGTAGGGTAGGTACGTAACCGCCCTTCCACTTCACTCATATATATTCCTTTTGTCAATCTGCTATCATTCATCCGCATAACATGTCCTAACCATCGAAGCATGCTCGTTTCAATCTTAGTCACTACATCTTCTTTCAAACCGCAATCTTCCCTTATCACACTATTTTTATTCTATCATTCAATGTCACTCCTACCATGCTTCTCAGTGACCGCATTTCGACAGCATTGAATCTACTTTCATGCTTCTTTTGCCATACCCAACTTTCACTACCATAAGTCAATGAAATGTCTAATACTAATTGGAATGATATAGAATTAAGGGGTATGAGGAAAGCAAGAAAGGTTGACCAGGATCGTTCCAGGTGACGATCGATAGTCTTTGCCTATCCCGCTGGGTACGTTGAGGTGTAAATTTATGTATTTATAGAGTTACGAAGTGATTTGTAAGCTACTTAGTTTCAAAGTAGATTGACCTACGCTTAACTATCTTCAATACTAAGACTGATATATTAATAAATCATTTTATCAGTGTTTTGTATAGACAATTAATTAGCAATGCTAACCTGCAGTAATAGTCGAAGTAATTCATCTTATATTTAACTACATTTCTGCGTTTAATAATCAATTTTAAACCAAGAACCTTTCCACTCTAATATACATTGTAATTTGAACATTATGAACCTAGTAATGAAATGGATGCATTGAAATGATAATAAATTAAAACCTTAAATATAATAGTCTTCATCGATATTCTTATAACAGCAGGTTCTCTCACTACTAATGTTAGTTTTTCACTAACAAACCTAGCAGAACTGCAGCTAGTTTAATCTAAAACAAGTCCCAAATCAAGCAATGATATTGAAATAAAAAGCTCAGTTTACCATATTTAATGCAAATGTCATGATATGCTCTTTTAAATGTCGCAATCATAGTTTGAAAGTACTTTGATCCTATCTAGGAATTGATGTCAAGATGTTGAGCAATGGCATGACAACCGATATGACAGTGGTTTATTAACTATATTACAAAAGTTGACTTAATGTACACTAATGTCCTTCATCCCTGACTCACATTAAATGTATTAGTAAGCGTGAAGAATAAAAGAGCAATTATGAGAATTAAAAATTCATATAAAATTTATTTCACATACAATTTTTCCTGGTTTAGGAGACAAGGATACAATAGTTTAAGGAATGATAATGAAAGGTGTCCGTTAATGATAAAAAGCGTTTATTCACGGCCACATAAACATACACAATACAAATCGTTTTCAATCAAAACTTACAAACTAGGAGATATAACTTGTGCCTGTTATTGTCGCAGCAAAAGGGTTCCAACTCAACTAATAATTACTCTAATATAATATCTTGAAATAAACGAGATAGAAAGAAATAAATAAAGAAAACATTCCCTGCACATAGGTAATATAAGTTACGAGAAAGTAAATTATAATCTTGCAGTGAGAATACCGTCTAAGCATCTGATACATCAAGCGCTTGTTTTCCGCCAGTACCATAATAATCCGAAATCTGTTTATAACTGTTCGGTAGCTGATCACATTTGCAGTTATCAGAAGCAAAAGTTTTTAATCACGAATCTTTATTGTAATGAAAAAAATTGGAAATGCTACGGAAGGAATAGTATATTAAAATAATATTCCATACATGTATGGATGTCAATGAAAAGTATTTTGTAAGGATCAAACAATATTCTGTAATTTCTACATTATACCAAAATTAACAGAATCTACGCCTCTAACAGTATAGGCAGAAACTATCGATCGCCATCTGGAACGATCCTGACAAATCTCCCTTGCTTCACTCACACCCATTAACCTTCTCATACATGCTCTTCTGTTCTTCACGCTTAATAATACCAACGACGACCTCCGTGGCGCGATTGGGTAATAACCACCTAAACGCTAATCGTGAGTCCCCGGGTTCGATTCCCGGTGGAGGCAGAGTTGAGAACTACGCTTTTCTTCTGCTTTCCAGTCTGGTCGTTGATTATATATGCTATATATGTATTTATCCATGTATAATAAGTATATATTTCTTAAATATACGTTGACTGGTATCCTTAACACAAGACTTAAATGAACTTAGCAAGCGGCTAGTTCAATTCGTGTAATAATGACTTACTACTATATTATTACTAATTGCAGATGGAAACCTAAAACCTCTGACTACCCCGCAAGGGTTAATGGTCGTGAATGCGTTTGTTTGTTTTGTTTTTGTTATTACTAATGTAGTAATATATTCTCTTTAGCAATACCCAACTAACCTATATTCCATCTACCCCTAGTCTCTTAGTCGCCTCATACCATTCAAATCCTATGATGAGCCAATACATTACCCAACTGTAATTACTGAAAGCACGAAAGCGTGATGGATGCCGTGGAAATGCGGTCAGTGACCATCTATTCGCCATGGATAGAACGATGTTTACGATGTTCCAATTGCTATGCCATCGCCTTTAGAATAGGCTGGATTTGTTAATTTAGTTAGTTATTTGATAGTGTAGAAGTCGTACTTGGAATGAATATTTAGATTCAACATAGATTATTGTATAATAATAATAATAGCATTTATTTACAGCAACAAAAACACAATACAAATATTTTACAAATCAAACTTACAAACTAGGAGGTATAGCTTGTGCATGTTATTGTCGCAGCAAAAGGGTTCTAACAAGGGGTATAATAATTACTTATGAGTAATTATGTTGAATGTATCTAAATAAGTCAAAAATTAACCGGACTGAGATAACATACATATGTACATACTTGTGATAAATATCGAAATGTATTAAAAGTTGTTGTTTAATACTTATATATAAATTTCACACGGGTAATTCACACAAATACATTAAATTACCAATTCTGATAAAATACGACACAAATTTGAGATATTTAAGTGGATAATCTTCTTCAATCCATATCTAAGACATTTCATCGCCCATATATTTTCTCATATTTTTTAATGCTATATAGAAGTACTCTTACCACCATTCTAAACCCGTAGTCTTACAAGCAAGGAAGATAGACAGCTACTAGCCGTTTTTCGTCCCAGACTAGCACGATTTAGCATGTAGTATCAAAGTGTATTACGTCGATGTACATTGAACGTTCGTTTCGATATAATTAAAATGTCTTGACCTCCGATAAACGGTAATGTTTAACACTAAAAGAATCTGTCGTATAAGTGTAGACTAAAGTAACAGGTATACAAATATAGGTAAAGTGTGTATGTGGAGGTTGTATTGGGATATTTGTAGATAGGCTTACGCGGATTATTGCATATTGGAAAATAAATGTTTATGTGAAATGTATATCAAAAATATAGCTAAATGTACAGCAAAGGTTAGGTTTGAACTGGGACTGTATTATTTTGGTATACAATTTAGTATTTTTAGTGATCATTATCGTATTATTGATGTTTGTGTAAATACTAGCCTTGCTTATGTATTAAAGATAACTCTTATCTAGTCCTTCATAAAATAATTAGAAAGAAAAGTGTATCTTTCATTTTATGACAAATCTCTGCCATAGACGACATAGAGTTTAATATAATTAAACAATGAATAGAAAAGAAGACTTTATTATTTGAGGAATAAAGGTTAACTTATATGTTATCTTAGTTATAAGTATAAGGTTTGTATAAATATGTTAGTGACGTGGCGGTTATGTAGGGGTCGTTCTTATACGACATTCGACGATTAAGAATTATAAATCGTAATTTGTACTTAAATCTAAAGTTTTTAATATTATTTTCAATTACAAACATATTTTTAGAAAATAAATAAACTTACTCTGTTTTTGTCATATCGCGCATTTCAGACATAAACGTTTTTGTCGTGTGCAGAATTCTAAACATAATATCAATACATATAGACACAGTTATGTATTCAGATCCTTAATCTTTTATAGGGACGACAGAGGTAAAGGTTCTGAAGCACGTTTTGGCATTATAAAATTATTAGCAGATAAAGGTTTACGAGATACAATAATGTTGTTGATGGTAATTCAACTTAAAGTAAAATATTTCTAGGTTTTCACAAAGTCAATTTTAGTTTGTATTATTAAGGTTTTTTTCCAAAATTCTAAATATTCCTATATAGCAAATACATAAAATCATATGAGTATACCATAAACCACAATTAATACAATACGATACTTCGCTCTAACTATTAACAGTTCACGTGATTTCTAGAAAGGGTTAGCTAGGATTTTTAATGTCACACAAAAACATGTATATTATAACCCACTGAATTAATATTATACACCACTAAAACTAAAAATAAATATAATTAATTCTACATAACGAACACTCGGTGTGTCAAAAACCTTTAATCTGAAATTAAACTTATTAGTATTGCATATATCGAAATTTGTGTAAGATAAGGATAATATTTAGTAGAAATGTAATGCAAAAATGCTTACAACTTTAAATTTCTTTTTCAAATATCTCCCTTAAGATTTAATAAATTAGACATTTTTATAAAAAAAATAATATATAAATCATCCCGGTTCTTAACTCATAAAGTGTGTACGTAATACTTTATTATTATATTTATTAATATTATTTCTAATTTTTAATAACAGTTTTTACAAACATGTTAGATGCCCAAAGGGATTAAAATTCGTATGAGAAAGTATACAACCACTGAAGGTTTATTTTATTAAACTAATATAATTACGTTTTAGTATACGTACGTTTTAATTTTCATAGTAATTTCAAAGTTTTAAGATCTGACGTATCATCAAATAAAATCATCTGAACCCAAATATAGTCTGCTTTATTCAATTGTCGATATCAGGGTTTATTTAAGAATTTCCCAGATGTATTGAATCTAAAACGAAAAACGTTTGAAATTAAAAACTCTTCCTATATAGAGAAATCATCTAACTCACTGCTAAACAAAAACTTTTCTTATCATAGTAATACTTTATATAGCTATTATTATACCTTGCATGAAAGTTACAAGAAGCTATAAACGCAATATAAGTATTAACTTAGTAGAAAGTTAAGTACAGGTGTGTTAAACATAGTAACATCCTTTAAAGTGTACATTACAAACACAAAACACTCGTCTTACAAACGTACCTTCGCTTTAATGTGATCCATAAACCTCCTCATACACACTCTGCTGTTATAGGTAGGCTTATCACAAAATAAATGAATAAAAAAGTCCATACAGTTATTGTATACTCGTAAGAAATAAACATATTACTATTCTAGATCGTAAAAAGAATGTTAACTAGGTGCCCTATCTTCTAGGCATAGAATTTATTATGCTTACAACATTAACACTAATATTTCATCACAATAATAATTATATTATATGTGACCGAGGAGATTATTTGATATAAGATATAGCTCTGAGGTGTTGTCTACCTCAAAAAGGGTTGAAGGTCGAAAACACATACATTTATTTATGTCTGTACATCTCTAATAGAGGTAGAGACTTAAGAGTAATCGATTATATATAAATTTTAACTCTATTACTACCTCAATGAAATAAAGTGATCGAAAAATTCTGTTTTCAAGATTATATTATTTATATCAAACGAGCTCCAAGCACTGAAATATTAAGTACTTTATACGTTAGCACTCAATATACAAACTATTCTACATATATGTTACCGTTCATTTTATCCAAAGGCAACCAATGTTCTCTATTCACTATTCCATCACAACCCCAATAATGCTAAACGCGACCGAAGAGATGATATCTCCAAGTTTATTATATCTACCTCAAATATCTAGTTCTAAAGCAATAAAATATAACGTACCATGTATGTTAGTACTCAATATATCAATAATGCTATATGTTGTATTAACTACATTTGAGTGATATTAAAGCGACGTTTTCATAGCAAACTTGTAACATTTTCATCGTCGTAAGTTTGCGACGTTGCCTGTTCGTGCGTGGAATGCGCGATGTCTCGTTGTGCGCGCGATAAAATGTTACTGGGCGGCTGTGGCGGGACGGCGAATGCGCACCTCGTAGTGACGCGGCGCCATCTTGTTTTATCAAGTTGTTAGGTTCAAGGAAATATGTTACGGAATTTCGGGAGTCTAATGTTGTATAAGGGATGAATGATTGGATGTCAATTGGTAAAAAGAATGTGAACTAGGTCTCCTTCTTTCTGGCTTGTGCTAGGAGGCGACTAAGGGTTTAAGGGTAAATTAATGAATGTATTGGTCGATGAGCTAGCAACTTGTCATCAAATTTCTATTACGACATGGCAAGACTATTCATGCTGAAATGTGACCTAGGAGATATAGCAGCAAAGTTCTAACTACAAAAGGGATTAAAGGACGCTAATGTATATGTATGAGAAAGACAAAGGAAATGTTTTATAAAGAATTTGTAGAGTGAAATGTGGTATTAGGGATGATAATAGTTTCATTAGACCTCTGATAAAAAAACCTATTTTTTTTGCAACGTACACAGTTGGATGATATTTCGAGGAACGAAAATGGAGTTTTAAGGGATGTCTATATACGGTTGAATTAGAGTTTTGAGATAGAGACTAGTTCTTTAGAGCAAATGATTTATCAAAACAGACTTTTAGTGACAAAATCTAATTGGTCACTTATTATATTCGGGTTGTGATTTATATTTATACTATATAGTTTATATGGTACTTAGTTTATAGGTTGCTAGCCCATAGTCCCTTAGTCACGTCTTATCGGGAGGTAAGGCAACTAGTTGTTATTCTATTTAAGTCCCAGAATAGGATGGATTTTTAGGAAACGAATTCCTGTAAGCAGTAAGTATATAAACTAATTGGTTAATTGCTTCGATTGAGACATGATCATTCAGGGTGGAGATTGACAGTCTCTACCTATCTCGTTAGGGAGGTAGAGACATAAATATATACCTAAAATATATGTATGGCAACCAAATAATATAAAGATTAAGTATTTTAGTCTTACATAATGAAAATAATTTAGACAATACAATATTCGTCACTTTTAAGGAAATCGAAATAGTCTCGATAAACAACTAAACTTATCGTAATGAATCATTAGTTTCTTGTTCCCACGAGAATAGACACAGTCAAAGGGTTGACTTTAGAAGTATAATAACAAAGTTACTTAGTCGTTCTTGTAAGCGTAGCTATCGTTTAATGAAGTTAATTCTTGTCGTATTTACTTACAATGGGTAGAAAGAAGCTTGTTAACGGTTATAAACGTTCATATCACGCCTGTATATATTTTAATTCTAATATAGACAGCCAGAGTTCTTATATCAGTTAAATTAATAACTGTTTGAAAATATATAGCTTATTTTTATTTGTAGAAACATTTAGACTTTCTCGGTAAGATTTTTATTCGGTAAGTTATCTTATTCTCTTTAACTGTGTCGGTTAATGTATTTAAATGCAGTCACAACCTCGATACTAAAGATAAAACTGACCAAGCAGATGATATGTGTCAAGGCTTTGCCTACCCCTAAAATGATTAAAGTACTTGAACGTATGTAGTATAAATAGTTCATAATTTCATTGGCCACACACATAAATGTAATTTACGTAACTTAAGTTGGAAATTTAAATACTTAGAGGGACAAACATAATTAAATATAACTATGTTTAATGCCTTATGTGTATCATCAATCAAGTGTTTATGCTAAGAAGATAAATTTCATTTGATTTTATATTTTTAACGTAATATACACACAAGACGACCTCCATGGCGCGATCGGTCCCGGGTTCGATTGCCGATAAAGGAAGAGTTAAGAGTCTGGTTGTTGATTATGTATATGCTATATATGTATTTATCTATATAAAATAAAGGATTATTTTTAAATATACGTTGACTAGTACCCTTGAAACAAGTCTGAAATGTACTTAGCAAGAGCTTAGTTCAATTGGTGTAATAATGTCCAAATATTATTATTATTATATTACATAGACCCAAAAAACATATTTGAACTATTTACGATCTCGTAATCGTTAGACCGGAAATCTATTTAGAAATATAATATACTATATATATATATATATATATATATATATATATATATATACATACATATCACGCCTGATTCCCTGTAGAGGGATGATGTGTATATAGAAAATATAGTATAATTATAGTACGATTTCTTCCATATTTAAAATATACGTTATTCAAAGATTCTGTATGTGCAAAACATATTAGTTATTTTCCTCACATTGACTCTCTGTTTCCTTATAGAATCAATTTAGGATTAAACTGAATTTATTATGTATTTGTCATATATCATGAACTCAACTAAGGTTTGATTATATAATAAATTACCTAATAAAAAAATACACAGAGAGCCTTTACTCTTTACTAATACTACAGTGAGGGAAAACACTTACCTTACCACCTGTCACATTGATTACTGACTACCTCGCATAGGTTAATGGTCGTGAACGCGTTTTTCTTTGCCTTTTGTTTATCCCTTACTCTCAAAAAGACAGGATTAAAATATTATGTCACATTAGACATACAAAACATAGGTACATTACACTATTGTTGAGAAGGATTAGAGTACTTAATACTGTCACTTAATATAAACTATATCTACCCCTTAGACACACTAAGATTCATACTTCACGCATCTACTCCACTTACAGTATAGGCAGAGACTCGATCGTCACCTTACAAATCTCGTCTCGCTCACATCCATAACTTGAACTAATCCATAAAACAATGCAGACGGTTAAAAACAAACGCATTCACGACCATTAACCCTTGCGGGGTAGTCAGAGGTTCAGGTTTCCATCTCCACAATTACGAAGGTAGTAATTCTATGGACACCTCGAACCCACGTGTTTACCCTGGTAAACACGTGGGTTCGGGTAAACACGTGCAGATGGTTACTATATTATGATCCCAATTTAGCACATACACATACATGGTGTACAAGCACTAATTTGAAATCTAAACTTGTTTGGTTAGTGGTCGCGGAGGCTCGAAATTTGATATTTGGAAACCTGTTTGCCAATCATTCGTGACGCTTTGTTTGTCAAAATCTAATTGTTTGAAACCATTCATACGATAAATGTAGATGGAAATAAAATTTGGTATTTGTTTTTGTCCTCTTTATTTACGAGTTTAATATTAATACGTTACGTTTCTTTTATAGTGAGGAAAAATATCGTTAAGATAATAGTCATTCAGGAAAAATATTGTGAGGAAATCGCTTAATTTTTCGGATTGGGCAGTTTACAAATCGACATGGTAAATCACCTTGTCGCGGTATGGAAGTGTAGAAGCCTATTTTATAGATTCGTTGTGGCTTTAATCAATTGCTATATAATTAGGTAGGTTTCTTTGCTTTACTTTGCTTCATCGTATGAATTATGTATTTGACAAATAGCTACATTGTAAATTTATACGTAACTTCTTATTTATATATAGTGAGCTAACATAATTATAATTTTCTGTTCCATTCAGGGATTTAAAGATGCCATACGAATGTACGTCTTACGCACCATATCACAGTTTATCTTGAAATTAATTGTGACTTTAAACTTCAATGCGTTACCATGGCAACGGAGGCTTTACATTGCAAAGGTTTATTATAAGGATGGCCATAAAGCAAATTTTACGATCCACGAAACTGGTTTCCTGTTAGGGGAGTGAGGGAAATAATTAACGTTTTGAGGACTTCGTAACTCTTTATAAAGTAAGAGGGTACGTGTTAAGGTCCTTTAGATATACTTGTGGAAAAAAATCTTAAACATTTTTACTGTACCTTTAAAAATATATCCAGATCAAATTGGAGAGATGAACGCAAGAGAACTAATGAGAAGTTTGAGGGGTGTGAAAGATTTATCAGGATTGTTCCAGGTGGCGATGGACAGTCTTCCCATTTCTTATGTTTTAACAAAAGAAATTGCACACATTTCCATTGATACATACGAAAACTGGGACAAAATGCTAGCAAATCAGCCGTTAACCGAAAATTTGGGTGTCTCAGCTCATATAAATAAATATATGCTTGAAGTTAAGTTATTCCCTTACTTACTTTAACGTATCTCTGCAAGAGTTCTTTGCTGGCACCTTGGTTGTTATGTGTCTGAAGGTCTGGTTCGGCCTCCATAAGATATACATACCATACGAATATATGTATTTACATACACATCATGCCTGATTCTCTGTAGAGGGGTAGGCTGAGATCGTGGATTCCCATCCGTCCCGATCCTGACAAACCACCCTCGCCTTATTGACACTCATACACATTAATACACATTCTTAATTTAAAAGATCTCGAACTATTTTTTTATTTCGAATTACTTAAATATAGTTTAACTAGTACCCTTCACTTCAATTAATTTACCTAGGGTCTAATTCAATAGGTGCATATGTGTCCTTAATATTAATATAGCATCTAATTTCCCTTACATTAAGCTAGTATATAAAAATTGTATACTTTAAAGTAGACTTTAATTAAAACTTAATAAAAGTTTACTTAAAATAATTATTTTCAACAATGTACTTTTCTCCGTTATAACACACCAGAAAACTTCAGTAACCTAAATGTAATTTTACACCGTAAATGTTTGAATGTACTTAATTGAGAACTCATTCTTAATTATTCTATTAAACTTGTTACGCTCTATCGATCTGTATACCCCAAAACGCTCTCCCTACCTTCATATATGATATACGCGTGTTCACACTAAGTACATAGTGCTTGCTAAATTCAATTACGACGTGCCATTGTTCGTAAAGCTTGCGTAATGCATTGTTTTCAATATAATCAGACAGGGCATTCCGAGTTCCTTTAATCAATGATGCTACTTCATGACTATTCATATATATGGACACACTTGTGAGGATTTCACGACTATTAACCCTTGAGGGGTAGTCAGAACTTCAGGTTTCCAACTCCGCAATCGAGGATGTAGTAATTATATGGTCATCTCGAACCATGATGGTTATCTCGATGGTTTGGACATGTTATGCGGATGAATGATAGCAGATTGACAAAAGGAATATATATGAGTGAAGTGGAAGGGCGGCCGGCTAATAAGACATATAACAGTCAGATAGACGCTATATTGAAAACAGGTGACGTTAGGAGTACCTATAACCGCCGAGAGTGTATGAGAGGATGTATGAATATCAATGGAGCGAAAGTGGTCTGTCAGGATCGGGACAAACGGGGATCCGTGATTTCTGCCTACCCCTCTACAGGGAATCAGGCGTGATGTGTATGTTAGTATCTCGAACCCACGTGTTGTACAGATAGCCCGAACACTATGTGACAGGTGGTAAGCCATGACGACATTTACAAGCACTGACGTAAGCCTGTTAGGGGAACAACGTTTTCCTCTCGATGTTTCACCTCACCGTAGTATTCGCTGTATTTCGCAAATGTATTTCTGTTACTGAAAAGTATATAGATATTCAAGGAAATTATATAATTAAAAAGCTCTTTTCTAGATATTTTCTTCCTTACAGTTGTAACACGGCAGTTTAAAAGTTACTTTCAGTGTTTGTAAATGAAATACAACCGTACTTATCTCGTAGAAAAATAAAAAAACTAATTAACTCCCTTACTTTATAAAGATTTACGAAGTCTTTTCTTGTAAAATGAATAAAAATCACTTATCCCCAACTACCTCCGCAAAGCTTAACTGATGAATATAACTCAAGCTCTGACTACCTTAAAAAGGACTACTGTCGTATTGCATATACGCAGTTTCAAAACCTTGCTATTTCAATAAGTTTTTATGATCTTGGCATATGATGAGATTCTAGCTTGCTTGCCAAAACTCGGTCCAAATAGATGTACAGATATCGTCAGAATCGTAGAACAAAGACGGATCTTCATTTTCCTTACTTAACAGGAGTTTACATTGAAGTTTTTCTACCACTATTTTAACATATAACTGATCATAATATAGTAATAAAAGGCTAGTATTTAAAACGAATATCAAACAATATTAAAATGCACACCAAAAAACCTTACCTTTGCTGTGCGTTTAGCTATATTTCGGTGTATGTTTCAGTTTTTTGGATGTGCATTTAATCATGTTCCACTATAAAATCTTAAACTACTTAATGCAATAATAAACATTAGCCAAACAAATCTACAATTGTGACGACATACACATCACACCCGTATTTCGACAAAGGATTAGGCAGACATTTATCCCGATACTGGCAAACTACTTTCTCTTCATTGATATTCATACACCTCTGCATACTTACTAGGCGGTTATACGTACTTGTAATGTTACAGAATAACTTATTTATATAACATAAATAAAATAAAAATAAAATTCCTTTTACCCAAATAGATAAAAGAATTAATTATATAATAATTTACATTAATGGAACCAAACGCACATGGCAACCCCGCGCAAGTGTGAATAGGATTTGTCTCGGCTAATGTTGACTGTGTGAAATTCACACTGCCAACGCTGATATTCCGACAAACCCTATATATCATTAAAGTTACTTGTATTTGTCGATCTAAGACATGAATAGCATAACTATAATCAGTCTTTCTATGATATGAGCATACATATATGTTCGTAATATACTATAAATACAGATTTTTTTACATATTTATATAAATTTCTGTCCTGTGCTAGTCTGGGACGTAAAAAGAATGCTAACTCGCTGCTGTTATTCTCGGTTTATTTATGAATGTTTAATTATGACATCGCACCAAAATATTCATTTTACAAAGTGACTTAGAAGATATTAAATGTCCAGAAATCGGTCCACTCGAAACGGATTAAAGGATGTGAACATATATTGTATATCTTATAAAATTTTATAAATCCAGGAATTGCAAATCTTTTTATAATTATTTTACCTTTTTTAATATAATGTATATGACTGTTTGTGTCTTAATAAAGTAAAATAAAATGAAATAATTAGACAATAGACACCGAAACCATAAGAAAAACGTTAAGATGGCATTATGTAAGACCATTATCATTATTTATCTCAGCGAACGTGATTACGTGACTCGAGACACGTTAACCAAACGCTATAGTGAAAACATTTAGAGACCAAATCAAATAGATATAGATATATATGTATATATACTCACGCATTTACATTAATGGCAGGATATATAAAATGAAATGAATTGACATGCTTATGAAACATTTAATTAAACTATATGGTATAAATGGAAAAGTTGGTGTATAATATAAACACATAGTATCCCGTGTTAGCTGAGACGTAAAAAAAGCTAACTAGCTGCCGTTCCTCCGTGCATGTCGTAGGCGATTAGGGGTAAATGGAATCTATTGTTGGGCTAGCAACCACCAATACCATTCACCAATATTCCATTATGACATCGCAACCCCAATATTTCAGCTAAAAGTGACCTAGGAGATATTACATGTCGGAGGTTCTGTCCACCCCGAAAGGGATTAAAGGACATGAATGGATTTGTATGTATGTCTAAGTGCATTTCTGCCAGACTAGGATAAAATTGGTGTAGAATACAAAAATTGTGCATAGACGTGATAATAATAAGAAACTAAAAGACAAATTTTTTATTCAATATAAGCACAGTAATGTAAATTCATTGAACGTCGAAATATATTGAGTGGCACTGGTTGTCTTACAACTATGACTTTACCGTTAGTTCGGAAGCCCTAGCTTGGAGATTATGCCCAGTGCTAAATTACAAAACTAAATATACATTTTTGTTTAACGTTAACTTTTTTTATTTATTTAGAATATTATATTATATTTAGAATATTAATAATGGTAGTTAATATATCGCCTAAAAATTCAGCCAAACTCTATAAGTATTTACGTAGACTATAATAGAACAGAACTAACGTATTATTAAAATGATTTATCTCTTTATAACGAAATCTTTTCATTTTACAGCTAATAAACGTAATTACTCATACCTCGGATATAAGGGTTTAAAAATCGTATAATGTTATGGTAAATTATATAATTTATTATGTGCGTTTAATGCCATGAATATTTTAAACCTAATTTTTTACAGAAGATGACTATGTATTTATGATCACTAATATGATCACACACGTTTATGCTTCGATGGTTTGGACATGTTATGCTTATGAATGATAGCAAATTGACAATAGGAATATATGTGAGTGAAGTGGAAGGGCGGTTACGTAGGGGCCGGCCCAATAAGACATAAGACAGTCAGATAGACTCTATATTGAAATAGGTTTACTTTAGGAGTACCAATATAATAGAGTGTGTATGAGAAGATGTATGAGTTTCAATGAAGCGAAAGTGATCTTTCACGATCGGGCCAAATGGGGATCCGTGATCTCTGCTTACCCCTCTACAGGGAATCAGGCGTGACGTGTATGTATGCAAGTTTAAAGCACGCCACAATAAGCAAGTACATCGTACCTAGTGTATGATGTACATACATAAACTTAAAACCTGTTTCCCCATGGATTCATAAGTAAATGTTCCAGAGATTTATTTTCCCCAACAACCTTTACGTTAACATAGTTACATCCATACACAATCGGCTGTTATAGTCCCACTACTTTACCTTCTAATACATCTCTGCATACACACGCGCCAGTTATACATAGATACCTATACATTTGTTATCTACGTTATCATGACGATGCAACATTTGAAAATAAGTTTGGTCGATAATGTTCAGCTCACGGAATGTTCATGTTTATCATGTACTGAAGGTTGTATGTAAAAGGCGATCGAGATGTTATATGTTTATATAAACATAACATAACATCTTCACGACTCGTGTATACACGCTCCTTTTTTATTGTGGCGGGTTAGTCAGAGGCTTGAGTGCCTATCTCAAAAATTTCGAAATCATGTTAGGTATGGGTCACTCGAAGCCTTTCTTTCACTAGATAGTCAGCATCCAACGTGATAGGTAGTGAACCGGAACATCGAAAACAGGCACTGGCTATTACATATCCCGTGGGATAGGCAAGTTTCCTCACGATGTTTTCTCTCACCGTTAGCGACTGTAAATCATGTACGTAAATCAAAAACACATTTAAATTTCATTCATTGGTACATGCCTGAGCCGGGATTCTAACCTAGGACCTGCAATATCAAGCCAGAGGTCATGCCCACTAGGCTACAGTCGCTATTAATGTGTTTATGTATTACAGGTACATATCTTTTTATAGAGTGTGTACGGGAAGATGTGTGAGCGAAAGTGGTCTGTCAGGATCGAGACAAATAGGGATCCGTGATCTCTGTCTACCCCTCTACAGGGAATCAGGCGTGATGTGTATGTATGTATGTTTATAGACGAGGTAGCCAAACAGCCTTAATTTATTTGGAATATAATTGAAATCTCACCAAAAAGGATGAAATGTACACCAAAATATCGCTAAACGCACACCAAAATTTAGAAAAGATTAGGTTTGGGTTGGGACTGTATTGTTTTAATGTGCAAAACAGTATTTTTTTGGTTGGCGTTTAAATATAAGCCGTTTTATTTGACCACCAAATGATAACCGCAATGTTGATTAATCATTATCCGGATATAAGTGAAAATATTTAAATCTCTCTCGTATTGAAATATGCTAAAAACAGATTTTAGTATATTAGAAAACATTCATTTTCATACAACTATGTTCTCGAAGATGAGTATATAATATGTCACATCTTAAGTCATGGAAAATAAGAAAACTTCATACTTAAGATTAAAAATTCAAAAATTGAAATCTATTTATTAATTAAAAAATTCATTACAATTTCTTATTAAATATAAAAAGAATATCTGCAAACAATCTCATCATATAAAATAAAACAAATTTAATTAACCATTTCAAAATAACTAAGTCAGTAAGACATATTACCATCAGATAGTTGACTTATTAAAAAAGTGTCGTTACAAACTACAACCACTGTGTGTATATGGGGAGACGTATAAACTGTATGTAGCAAAAAGTGGGTTAGTCAGGGTGGGAATAAATTGGAATCTATGATCTCTGCCTACCCATAAGGTAACGGGAGTTATGTGTTCATATGTTACCATTCTTCAAGGTTTCCTCACGATGTTTTCCCTCACTGTAGTATTTATTAATATATTATCAATCTCAAAAAAGATAAAAGCACTTGAATGTATGTTATTTAAGTAAGTCTCTGTCAAAGCCGTGTTTTTATTCAACATAAGTACATGTACAGTACATTCATTGAAAGTCAAAACATTTGCTTGACATTGGTTATCTCTTACATTGATATTCTACCGTTGGTTCGGAAGCCCTGGCTCGGAGAAGAACCAACAAGAAACTCTGGCTTTTAGGATTTTTTACCCAGTGCCAGTTATAAAAATAAATTATAAAGAAACATAATTTTCTATGCACATAGCACGTAGCTTTGATGCACTCATTACCAACCCTGAGCATCGGCAAGGTAGTCCCCGACCGCGTAGTAAGCGCCCCGGACTAGTCGGCCTCTAACTATAGTCTTAAATTTAGGTAAGGGCAAACGCGTAATCCAGTCCGGTAAATGATTATAAAAACGCACTGAATTTCCAACAAACGATTTCTTGACCTTTTGAAGCCTCGAGGGCGCCACATACAGCTTATGTTTGTTCCTAGTATTAATTTTATGAACATCACAGTTTATATTAAAAATATTTATATTTATTATAGTACATATATGAGTGTGTCATTTATGTACATAAAAATATCAATTTCTTTAACTTTTTCGCGAAGTGACTCTCCGGGGCCCATTCTGTAAATGCAGCGAACAGCCCTCTTCTGCAAAACGAATATTGTGTTTGTCAGCAGCACAACCCCACAGCAAAGTGCTATACGACATAATGCTATGAAAGCGGCTGAAATAAACAACCCTAGCCGTGTACTCGTCCGTATATTCCCTAATCCGTTTAACAGCATATGCTGCAGGACTAAGTTTTTTAGATAAAACGCGAATGTGGTGTCCCCACTGCAGTTTTGAATCTAAAGTTATCCCTAAGAAGACAGTAGTATTTATTTTATCTATTTTCTCATTATTTATTATTATTATATTATTAATCTCAAAATAGATGATAGTACTTGAACGTATGTTATTTTTCAAATGTTATTCATTCAAATATTTCCAGAGTCTATCAAGAGCTTACCTCTAGACAAATTTAAAGTTGACACTAAAGCGACATTCATGGGAAAGGGCTACTACAATATAAAGGGATGGATGGTGTAATGTGATCATTCATCTTGGTGTGATTGCAGCTTCATGATGCGTGTTCTCATTGGGACTCCCTTAAGTAGTTGCTCAGAATAATCGTTTGATTGCTGGTTGGGCTGCAGTCACATTCTGATGGATTATTAAACTGAATTTGTGTTAAATAATGTCTGCAGAGTTTTTTGGCAGTTCTTCTCTGCAGGTTTTTCCTTTACGAAATACCAATAGTTTAATTAGATTTAATACATTTTATTTTAAGGGCAATTTTTCATATAAAAATGATTTTTTTTGACTTTCAAATATGTTATCAAGTGATATATCAAGTGACTTTATGACCCTTATATTGAATAAAAAAGCATTTCATTTCATATTTCACATAACACCTGCATCTCTACTTAGGAGTAGGTAGAGAACACGAATCGTAATTTTTCACGAATATAGCAAATCACTTTCGCTTCATTGACATCCAATAACCTAAATCATACATTATAGATAGTCTTAACGTTACATTTTGTCAACATGTCGTTTATCTGACTGTCATATGTCTTATTATAATAATATTAATATTTAGGCCATTATTACACCAATTAAACTAGCCCCTTGGTAAGTTCATTTAAGAAGTTCATTTAAGAGTACTAGTCAACGTATATTTAAGAAATATATACTTATTATACATAGATAAATACATATATAGCATATATAATCAACAAGCAGACTGGAAAGAAGAAGAAAAGCGTAGTTCTAAACTCTGCCTCCACCGGGAATCGGGACATCACGATTAGCGTTCGGTGCTTAACACGCGCCACGGAGATCGTCAAATCTAAGGAAATCCAAATCTAAGCTCATCCTCTAAATTCTACCTTCCTTACCTTACCTTCTAATTCGACGTAGCTCAATTTTTTTGGGCTTGGCTCTGTATCAGTGGGTACAGGGTTCAAATCCCACTTGAGCACCAATGGAAATGAAGTTTAATGAATTTGTATGTATATTTACGACATAAAGATACATTCACGAAATGCATCGATTTATACGGTGAGGGAAAACATCGTGAGGAAACCTACCTGTTCATCGAACAGGTAATAGTCAGTGCTTGTAAATGGCGACATGGCTGACCACCTGTCACATTGAGTACAGACTATCTGAACAACACGTGGGTTTGAGGTGTCCATAGAATTACTACCTTCGCAATTGCGGAGATGGAAACCTGAACCTCTGACGGGGTACAAGGGTTAATGGTCGTGAATGCGTTTGTTTGCCTTTTTGTAGAACCTCTAAGTTCATTTCTAAGTTGGCCACATGTTGGGAACTTTTAGGGTATCTCACATGAGACGATTTCACGCCTGCGCACAACTCCGATCGATTGCTACCCAGTAATAGGGTTATTTACTTAGCCGCGCATTAAGTTGTGTTTCCAACTTGAAAGACAGAAAGGTCAGGCCGACACTAACTTAATAGGTATCGTCCTTTGATCCCTTTTGGGGTGGAGAGAATTTTGAAGATATTATAATACATATTAATATTTTGTCACGTTTTAGCATGTATTTTGGGAAGCATACATATACATCACGTACTTAAATCCTTTAACCGCCGAGTGTGTATGAGAAGATGTATGATTGTCAATGCAGCGAAAGTGGTATGTCAGGATCGTGACAAATGGGGATCCGTGATATCTGCCTACCCCTCTACAGGGTATCAGGCGTGATGTGTATGTATGTAGAAGTACGCAGTAGTAGTGATAACAATACCACCGAATGTATGGATCTAAATCCTATATATGTACAAAAAGAATAGCTTAAGAAACATTAAAGAATATTTAGTAAAAACTGAGCTTTGAATGGCCAAAAAACTAAACTACACAAACGTGTTAATATTATATTATAATGGAAAATAATTCAATGCACCTCAAATTGAACAAAATTGTACACCATAATATGGCTAAACGCATACGAAAGGTTAGGTTTGGGTTGCGACTGTATTATTTTGGTGTACAATTCAATATTTTAGGAATGCATTTTCGTATTATCTGAGGTTCCTTCAAAGACTATCTTATTATATTTTATACATTAAGGCTACCTCGAAAGAACATAGTGTATCGATGTATAACTATATATGTATGTGTGTATAAAATAGTCATTATTTAAAGTAAGTAATGCGGCCGTTAAATTTTATGGGACAGGTCATGCGAATGGATGATAGATAACGAAAACATAGTTGCCAAAACCTCAAAAGTTCATTTGTACGTATGAATTTAATATACGTGTAAAAGTACGTGTTAAAGGTGACTAAGAGAGTTTATACACAGTTATAGGGGAATGAAGTTATGATAATACAAAAGATAATAAATAATGGATTATATTGGATGGGCTAGCAACCTGTCACTAATGTTCCATTTATAGGTACTCCTAAAGTCACCTTTTTTTAATATAGCGTCTATCTGACTGTTATATGTCTTATTGAGTCGACCCCTACGTAACCGCCCTTCCACTTCACTCATATATAACTATACTTATTATAACTTTTATAGTGTCAATAAATTAATTTTCTTAAGAGATATACCTAGTATCTGTAAAAGTTCATCTTTTAGATTATTAAATTACTATGATATTAAATCAAACACATCCTTTAGATAACCAAAGTTAAGCAACGAGAGACTTTAAATGGATGGGTGACCCTTTCGAGTGATGAAGTACAGTTGGTTTCGTTTAAAGAAAACATTGGTACAAAAGTTATTGAATATATGATATGAAGTAATCATTAATTTAATTTTTTCTCACTTTTGATCAAAGTAATATGTTAAATAGTAAGCTTTTAACTTCGAGCAGCCCTAAACCCTTCGTTTGGTACAGTAGTAACTCAAACTGCTGACTATTCCGAAAAGAATTACGGTCGTGAATCGTATGACATTGTATGAGTGTAATAATAAATGAGTATAATACTGAAACTAACCATTGAATACTCATGTCAACTTATACAATTATCAATGAAACGAAAGTGGTTCGTCAGGATCCAAACAAAATACGGATCCGCGATCTCTGCCTACCTCTTTAACCATTACAGTCATTTTAAATACTCATATATGACATTTAACTCTTGACATTATGACGTAATCGTTAATTACATTTAATTAGTAGTATGGTAATTAACGAGCTTGCTACGGGTTTCCGTAGCGCGTCTGCTACGGCGCCGATGCTACGCGCTACGGGTATGCCGATGCAAGCTTTGTATGACAACGGTGATGTATTAACAAAACTCTTATGAATTCGTGCGTTTGGGGACTAGTGTAGTGTAATCAGCTATATTACAATGTTTTAATACTTCAATGGTATCTATAATTAGTTGATCGCTAAAGGTGTCAGGTTAGGTTCTCGGTGATGATAGGTTTTTTAATGATAATTTTGTTCTGGTTTCTTGTGGAAGATGAAATGAAATGCATTTGAAATGGAATGCAATGCTTTTTATTCAACATAAGGATCATAAAATCACTTATTGAAAGTCACAAAAAAAAATTTTTTAATGACAAAAGTTGACATTAAAATTAGTTAATCTTAAAAAAATACAATAAATCTAATTAAACTATTGGATGATTATATGTACATACATACGTGCACAAACGTATGTACTCGTACATACATTGCTTTTGGGATGGATAGGACCTCGGAGACACCAACACCACCTCATCGGTAAATTATTTGTATTGTAGTTTCGTAAGTAAGTGTCTTATTGTTTTAGTGTTGGGTAGATTCATGATTATTCTAAACGTTTTTCATGTTTACCTTTAAGAAAAGTTTTAAATTTTACTAAGGCTTTTGTTTCTTTTTGTTTTTTCTTGTTTGATTTGACTGTCCATATAGTATACCACAATTGAGAGTACATAATATGGTTTTACGCGAACATTTTACCTATGGAATGAAATGCTTTTTATTCAATATGAGGATTATAAAATCACTTATTGAATTGAAAAAAAAAAACATTTCCACCGGAAAAGTTGTCATTACAATTAGTTAATTTAAAAATAAATAAATAAACAAATATAAATAAATGCCAAGCTTGATACCATTTATTCTCTATGGAATGTGACCGATGTATTGTTGTGATTGCTGGGACACATACATATGAGAATTAGTTAATATGTATATTTATATCTATTTATCCTTTATATATGTATTTGTGTTGATATTTACTAACCATTTCTTAGTTTTATTTCTTTTCTTTTTTCTTCTTTGACACTCACTGAACCGAAATTGCACAGTTTCATTTTTTTTTACAGTGAGAACTATACAATATAATATATTTTATTTGTTTATAGAAGTGCTGGTACGTACTTAAGGGTTTGTCGGAATATCAGCGTTGGCAGTGTGAATTTCACACAGTCGATATTAGCTGAGACAAATCCTATTCACACTTGCGCGGGGTTGCCATGTGCGCTTGGTTCCATTAATGTAAATTACTCATTTTTTTGGCCAAAGTATTGTAAACATATTCATGTACCTAATCTATTTTTGTAATGTGCTGTTGAGTTGAATAAATAAATAAATAAAATTAATTCTTTTCTCTATTTGTGTATATGTATTACTGCGTCTAGTGTGAATAAAAGGAATTCTATTTTATTTTTTATTATTCGAAAGCATACTCGCAGAAAAAATACCTCCTTCTTAACTTTTATATGGATATGGAATATTTCTCTAAAAAAACATTTATTTACATTAAATTCTACAAATATTCAATAAAACAGATACTAAGAGATTGTTATTACTATCGCAATTCTGTCACAGTGGTTACTAGCCCATTTCTAAAGACTCCATTGCCAAAATGTTTCCAATAACGACTAGTCGTTTATAAGCGATATGCTGTTAAGATAGGCAGCTAGTTAACATTCTATTCGAGTATGTAATAGTCAGTGCTTGTAAATGGCGACATGGCTTACCACCTGTCACATTGAGTACTAACTATCTGGTTAACACGTGGGTTCGAGGTTCGAATTACTACCTTCGCGATTGCGGAGATGGACACCTGAACCTCTGACTACCCCGCAAGGGTTAATGGTTGTGAACGCGTTTGGCTTTGTATAGTACCAATTCTCT
Organism: Leucoptera coffeella; assembly: GCA_030578115.1. Lineage (NCBI taxonomy): Eukaryota > Metazoa > Arthropoda > Insecta > Lepidoptera > Lyonetiidae > Leucoptera > Leucoptera coffeella. Next base: position 48,882 of record JAMBLF010000340.1, read on the forward strand.
TGCTGAGATAAGGGAAAGATTCATAGATATAAACTATTTGATGTGCTATGATATTAACCAGTACCTTATCGATACAGGAAAATATGATAACCTTCCGAAACATTATTTTGATTCTACGTACAGTCAGCGCTAAAAGTGCAGTCCCAGTAACTTTTTATAAGGTTTAAGTTTATAAGAACAAAAGAGAATATTTTTCATTTCGAAACACGCGAACGTATAGTGGCCATGACAATGCATAGTGGCGCCAGTTTTTAAAAGGAAGAAAAGGAAAGTAGTATGTAGGAAGGTTTCAGGTTCCAACCCCAGCATGTACCAATTCTATACGAGTATTTACAAATGATAACTGAAGATTATAAATAATTCTATGTAATTTATTCATTCATTTACGTTACACATTTATCGCTGTTGTGAAAAATAATTTCTATTTTATCATACAACCAACACTGTCACATTTGATACTAATCATACCTACTCCAAAATTGAAGACAGATTCTCGCCAACCTCTGCCAACTCTATAAGGGACTTGATCCGTGATATCAGTCCACATGGTCCAGCCATGTCGCCACCCAATAACCAATGTGGTTATCGAGTGTTATCGCGCCTTATCTCAACAGTGTTTGAACAGCAACGTGAATGACGTGAATTGTACAACACGCTCTTGGTTACTTGTAAGTGGTGATTAGGGATCAATGTTGTGAATAAAATAGTGTGATAAGGGAAGGTTGCGGTATGAAAGAAGATGTAGTGACTAAGATTGAAAAGGGCATAAATGTATGTGATGATAGTTGACATAGGCGGTTACGTAGGGGCCGGCCTAATAAGACATATAACGTCAAATAGACCATTGAAAAAAAGGTGACGTTAGGAGTACCTATAACCGCCGAAAGTGTATGAGAAGACGTATGAGAATCAATGAAGCGAAAGTGGTCTGTCAGGATCGGGACAAATGGGGCTCCGTGATCTCTGCCTACCCCTCTACAGGAAATCACGCGTGATGTGTATGTATGTTGTGAATAGTTACATGGACACGTTCACGACCATTAACCCTTGAGGAGTAGGCAGAGGTTCAGGTTTCTATGGCCACCTCGAACCCAAGTGTTGACTAGATAGTCAGTACTCAATGTGACAGGTAGTAAGCTATGTCGCCATTTACAAGCACTATTACCTGTTCGGGGAAGAGTCAAGCCCCAAACAACTGCTACGTCGAATTGTAAATAGTTTAGTAGTATATAACTTATTAATTATATACATTTACGTCCTTTAATCCCCATCGTGTGAAGAACTTTGGAGATATAATATCTCCTAGGTCACTTTTTAACTTGGTTTTAATGTCATATGGAACAATGGTAACAGGTTGCTAGCTTTCGGCCTAAATGATTATATAATGCATTTGATATCCGTATGTTAGTTTCCTCCTACGACATGCTAGAAATAACGGCAGCTAGTTAGCATTCCTTTTACGTCCTAGACTAGGACAGGACTATTTATTCACGAAAATTAATGAAATAATGCATTTAGTATTCAGTTTATAAATCTAAGGGCTAAGGTATCGTCTCACGCATAAATAGCGAATGAAAAGAACGATTTGTTAAGTGATATAAAGGCTTAAACAGCATGAAGAAACCTATCTAGTGTTAGGAATAAGTATTGAAAGAATTATCTTTGGAATCACGTCGAAATAGCACACTAGCTGTCACATCGGTGATTATGTGGGGGCGTATATGACATACGTCACTAAAAATAGCTTATATGGACACATGAATTTCTGTACCATACTAGTTATAATCACTACATAGTATAAAACAAAGTCGCTTTCTCTGTCCCTATGTCCCTTTGTATGCTTAAATCTTTGAAACTGCGCAACGGATTTTGATGCGGTTTTTTATAATAGATAGAGTGATTCACGTCAGGAAGGTTTATATGTATAATAACATCCATTAAATAAAGGTAATTTTTTATATAAAGCCTTACGCGATAAGTCCTAGTTAATTGTAATCTATAAAATATATTCCCATACTGTACCCAAACATTTTACCTGTACATAAAAATCAATCGCTTTTGCATCATGGAACCGAATAACTGAAAGGCACAAGCCTCCCCAACAGTAACTGCAGGGGTGTTTCAAGAGGGTTGGCCCCTAACCTAACGTGGCCTGCTCCATCGCTTTAAATTCGATCTCACTACGTGTATCGGAATAAATATTCAATATAAACATTATTGACTTCGGTCGGTTAGGTAAGGGCCGGCCCAATAAGACATATAACAGTCAGATACACGCTATATTGAAAAAAAGGTGACGTTAGGAGTACCTATAAGTGCATGAGAAGATGTATGAGTGTCAATGAAACGAAAGTGGTCTGTCAGGATCGGGACAAATGGGGATCCGTGATCTCTGCCTACTCCTCTACAGGGTATCTGGCGTGTATGTATGTATTTCGGTACAGAAAAATATTGTGAGGAAACCTGCCTATTCGTATATGTCGAACTTGTCAAGATGGATATTTATATTGATTAGATTGTTAAAGAGCATTAAACGAAACATTTGAGAACCCCAGTTTGCGCACATAAATATGTATTTATGGTGTACAAATATTTTATGGTCAGGTTATCCGGTAACTTAATTTTTTCAAATATCAAACATAGAACTTAAGAATACTTACTACATAATACATTACGTACAGCCGGCCCAATATCACATAACATAAGACATATCACAGTTAGATGAACGCCGTATTTAAAAAAGGGTGACGTTAGAAGTACCTATAACTGCCTAGTGTGTATGAAAAGATGTACGAGTGTCAATGAAGGGAAATTGGTTAGTTATTGGTTGGAATCGGGACAGATGGGGATACCTGTCTACCCTTATACAGGAAAACGGGCGTAATATGTACGTATGTATTTATTTCACCTTGTTTGTTAAACCATATCGTTTGCAATGACTCAGAACATTGACTATAAGCCAATAATACTAAACGTGGTCGTCTGAATGATCAGCCCAATTGAACATGAACCGTTTCCTGGAAAACGACCCCAAAATACCTTTATGTGATGTACTTTGTCATTTGTCAACGTATGTTATTAGTGTGTATAAAATGACATGTTTTGGGTGTTTTTAATGTAAAATATGTTTTAATTTAAATTTAATATGTGTTAATAAATAAGAGCAAAAATGAAAATTTAAGAGCAAATTTATGTTTCACTGATTCCTAAATTAACACAAATAATAAAATGTTCTATAAAATTTCTATTTATCGATAAAAAATTAGATGGCGACACATTGAGTACTGACTATCTGGTTAACACGTGGGTTCGAGGTGTTTATAGAATTACTACCTTCGCAATGGCGGAGATGGAAACCTGACTCTCTGACTACCCCGCAAGGGTTAATGGTCGTGAACGCGTTTGTTTTTGTTTTATTTTGAAATAATAAAAATCTAAATATGTTAAGATAAATTAACCTCAGAAAAAATCGTTATACTTTTATTCCCTATATAGGGGTAGGCAGAGATTACGGATCCCCATTTGTTCATTTAAGAATATTAATATTTGGTGATTATGAATTGTACATTCTCTTTATAGGCAATAACAACTAATATTTACCAGCAGCTTTAGACTACTACTTATAATGTTGGGTACTGAATAGTCACAAGTAAACTTCGTTGAAATCTTCTGAATAGCTCAATTTGCATTCCATGTACAGACCGTATTGGAATTATAACTCAAGACCTGAAGTAATAAGGAATGTATATAACGTTTTTGTATCGAGCTTCTTAAGTAGATATTTATTTATTTTAAATTATGTATTTAAAACTTTAATATATTAAAATACTCAGGAACTTGTGCGATTAGTTAGTATATGTGAGTGACTTTTATACTATATGTTGATTATACTAGTTTATCTCTAAATACATTATATAGTGTGTAGTGTAAAGTTATGAAGAAAGGCAGCTAGTTTCAACTTATTCTTCTAAATCGATATCAAAAGCAACAATTGTTGTAAGCTTATACAGTCGTCGGGTATAGTTATTGTTGAAGTCTTACCTGCTTCTCCAAAAAGGTTGTATAGGTACAACCCTTATCGGAACGTTTTGTTTGCATCCTTTTTTTGTATAAGCTTTTGGGCTTAGGATGGGTAGAATAAGATAGTTGATAACTTCGTAATGTAATGTAACATAAAATTAAAGTTAGGAAATCGGATTTTAATTTTGCTGTAATGTTTTTAGGTGATATTCAAACACGATCAATGATATGGTAAATTTATTGAACTAAATCACGACAAATGTTCCAAATATCTTTATATAATCAATATTTTTGATTACCAATAATTTTACTCATGCTTTAAATACAATATTTGTTGCGTTTTGTAAGAACAGATAGGTGGGTTCTGACTTTATTAGGAAGAATTATTGAAATATTTTGCTTTGGTGCTAATTTACTAGCTTACAGAATTAAGTACTATAATCATACAGTTAAAATGCCAAAAAATCAAATTCTTTACGTAATTTTTTTTTTATGTATAGTTTTAATTCAATAATTACTTTTGTTTTATGCGTATAACATTACACTAATACGCGTTTAGAGTGAATGTGTGTGTATATGGAAATTCTGTTGAGTAAAGGTGTAATAAATGTTATGAATGGACCTATTTCTTTTATATTGATTTGTTATTTCGTTCTTTACGAGTAGAACAATATTATAACTACTTAATATAGTACCAATATACTCGTATACATATATAACATACAACATATATTACCTCATCTTTAATATCGTTGAATGGTTACTTGACATGTGGTTAGGTTTGAATTTGTTACTATATTGTATTATCTTATTAAGAAGCTTTAAAGCTTTCGTAACCATTATAGAAAATGCGTAATTTTTTGTAGTGCTACAGTACCTAGTAATAAGTAATGATTATAATAAATATTTTATTGGTATATTGCTACCAAGTAGGTAGGGTTTCAATAAAATTATATTTATGAAACATAAGTTAATTTTGATCTACACCCATGAATAAGGAGGTGTGCAAACCATTGCTTAATAACTACTATTATATATCTTCAAATGGCATAATTACGTCTTGAGACATATATTAACCAACTTACCTTCCATTTAACTAACCCTTATCAACCTCTTAACCACTATTTCTCTTGTCCACAGAGTGAAAAGTGGCTAGCCAAAGAGTCCCTAAGGGAAGAAATCTTAGAAAAGATCAGGCGTTTAGAAGAAGAGAGACATGCGGTAGACCTCTGGTCCTTCTCCACTGACTTTGGGAGAAAAAGACGCAAGAGACAGGTTGCCATGTCGCCACCCTACGTAGTGTATATGCTGCCTGACGCCGAGATCATGGAAGATTGGCGACTAGTCAGGAAACTTTTGGAGAGCAAGGATTGAAAGAGAGATCGTGTAAAGTATACTATATGGTATAAGTATAGTTATTTTTAAACACTCGCTATTTATACTCATTATATTTATTTCCTATGTGAGATAGTAAATGAATATAATAAGTATACTTGAGAGACTAGTATATGGTGTACTTATGTGTACCGTGAATTATAAAGAAAGTTTTGTGTTATGGGTAATTTGTATTTAAAAGATAGTTTTGTAATGTGGGTTCTTTGTATGAAGGTTTTTTAAAGTGTATAAAATTGGATGTACAAGCTTTGAAACTTGTAAGGAGTATGGATGTACAAAGTTTTGATACGATACTCGTAGTGTCTTTAAAATAAGTAGTTGAAGACGTGAATAAAGGTTAAGTTTCGTATATCCTATAACTAAATTATCACTAGCTCAATATTCATGATAAATGTGAAAGAGATATTATCATGTCTCCGAGATACTGTGCACCTTGAAAAGGACGTAGGAGTATGTATTAACTGGAGGTAAGAAGTTATGTTACAGGTGTTAATTTTATTATAATAAATAATATTTTGTCTCACTTAAGGTTTGTTGTTTATACTTAGAATTCATCTTCATGTATCTCATGTCTTCAATTATAAAAAGTTGTTTTTATAACTTGTAACTAACTATTATCTATTTGGTCTCCTATTCTATAACTTAAATAGAATGTATTAATTATAATACCTTAGTTGTTCAATGCACCTATTGATAAACTGCCCGAAAATTTCTCTCTCTTTTTTGTTAACAGCATATAATTCAGTTAAAACATTTTTAAAAGACTAGTATGTAAAAGATCATCAAATAATACGAAAATACACATCATAGATACTGAATTGTACACCAAAATACTCGTAATACAGTCCCAAGCGAAACCTAACCTTTGCTGTACGTTTAGCTATATTTTTAGTGTACTTTTCAGTATTTTTGATGTGCACATCATAATTTTCTTATTTATATTGTGGATTGTATTGAAAACAATTAAAAATTTTACAACAAATATTTAAAGTTGAACATTGTATTACTAATAAACATTCTTGTTGTGTACCGTTGTTATAAAGTACCGTAAATCACAGTTACAGTGTTGTACCAAAAAGCTTAAACAGTGAAAGCACCTCTCTGAAGACACTCTTGAAATATTAATTTATAAGCATTATTACGCTGTACTTGATTATTATCAATTAAGGAAACTTATTATTTTCAAACATTTGATACATACACGCCCCTTAACACCTTTCGAAATGGACAGAACCTCGGTGATAAAATATCTCCTAGGTCACTTTTTAGTATAATATTTATTCGACGGGGTTGCGATGTTATATGGAACGTTAAAAACAGATTACTAGCCCAAAGTCCAATTGATTCCATTAACCCCTAGTCCCTGGTTCACCTCCTACGACATGCCGGGAAGAACGGCAGCTAGTTAGCATTCTTTTAACGGGTCAGACTAGAACGTGATATTATAATTAAAATTCAAGTTACAATCATAAATAAATTTCCATAGAAACATTGTAAGCATGTTTGTAAACAACGGAAATTTTGACTTTTCCTCGCTTTCATAAACTTTCCTTTCTTCTCAGTACAAACAAGAGTTTGATCCTTTCATTGTACATATTCAGTGCTAGTCTGGGACGTAAAAAGAATGCTAGCTAGCTGCCGTTCTTTCTGGCATATCGTAGGAGACGACTAAGGGCCACCAATGTTCCATTATGACATCACTACCCCAATGATCATGCTAAAAAGTGATCTAGGAGATATTTCATCTCCGAGGTTCTGTCCACCTCGAAAGGGCGTAAAAAACGTGAATGTATTTGTATGTTTGTTTGTCATTGTACATAACATACATTGTATGTTGTGGGTTGTGTAAGAATGATAAACAGAATCAAAGGTTCAAAGTTGCATTACTAGTATTTTCACCCAGAGTTTGTACTTGTATCTATGTACAATATAATTAATTGTAAAACACATTTGCTCAATTGAACGTTAATATACCGTAAACCTGCCTATTCTTAAGCACAGGAAATAGTCAGTGGAACTTACCAAATTTGTAAGCAATCAAACAGTTTCGTCTATTATTTACAGATTAATAATGATAATAAAGTTACTTTATTTTACAACTACAAGACACACACGAAGACATAATACAACTTATATATAACACAGACTTTAAAACAAACATACAAGTAATTCTTGCGTGTGCCATTGAGGTACAAATTAACTTAAAAGATAACATATGTGAAGTATTGGTACTTTTCACATGTATTCATTTATTTATAATTTATTGAGGCTCATCACTTATACCCCAGTACAATGTTTTATAAAAAATAGAATTGATCATTTTGTCATACGTATGAGTTATGGTAAATCATGTTTAGATCTCTAAATTACTACTCTAAGCTATAATATGTTGTGTAAGTACTGGTCTGGTATTTAATTGTAACTATTATGTGTATATAATACATTTGCACCTACATATAGATGAATATCGAGGTTAATTTATGTGCGGTTATATAATAATAATGGAAATGACAACTACATAAGAAGACATAATACAACTTATACATTACATATATTTGAATACAAACATACAAGTAGTTTGTTGCAAAAAAGGTTCCGTCTCAGCATATTTGATTTTTAATCTGAAATTATTCGAATATAGTGCCACAAAACAAGTTAAACTCAATAAACATAATCATGTTATTTAATATGTTGCTCCCTTGTATACACGTAAAAATTCAAATAAAAAAGCTACAATAGCAAACCATAATTTTCTCTCGGCACATGTCATTACAGGTAGGACGCACTGATTGAAAAAAATGGGATGTAAAAAGTATGTTAACTAGCTGCCGTTCTTAGGAGGCGACTAAGGGACTAGGGGTAAATAGAATCGATTGGGCGATGGGCTAGCGACCTATAACCAACTCCAATTCGTGCTAAAAAGTGACCTAAGACATATTACCTGAAGTTACCCCGAAAGGGATAAAAGGACGTGAATGTATATGTATATTTGTACTTTTACAGCTAAAAGTATCAATCGCTAAACATCCAATTAAATTCCTAGATCAGTATTGCATAAAACACTACACTGTAAAAACAATAATTCTTGAGATTGATCTTTACGAGTTAGTAACATATACATGACAGAATTATGTTCGAATTGTAACTTGATAATTAAGTTTTCTTATAATTAAGAAGGCTTTCGTCATAGTGACGTTATTTTGGCACTGTAAATGATTAATTAAATTGGACTGCGTCTCCGTAAGAAATGCATAAATAACTGGCAAGAATATTATGCCTGTCATTTATATTTAAAGAGAATAAACATGTTAACAGTCGTCTATGGTTCATCAACAAAGTCAGCTCAGTGAAAGTTGAAAATACAAATAATTATTTTCGGCTGAATATTGAGTCAATTGTGATGCCAAATTGGCTAAATATGTTGGCTTTGGAATTATATTTGGATCCTCAACTGAAACGAACCGTAGATCAAGGAAGTGAAGAATTGGAGCTTCGATTTAGTTTTTCTTTGGTTGTAGCGGCTGGTGGCGTTGGTGTAGCCATGGCGATGGAATAACAAGAAGTTCAAACGCCGTGGCAACAGTGTTTGTACTTCAGCCTACATAACCTTAGCGGTTATGTGAATGGCTTATAAAAAAATTTTAAAAATGTAAAATGTTAATGTAAAATGACTTACAAAGTCTGTTCATTAATGGTATTTATAAAGTACTTATAAGTTGAAACTTTCATCTGTCCCTTCATTGTTTGTCCCATAAATTTTGAAATATATATTGAATAGAGATCATAGTCATTAATAAAAAATTGATTTACATCCAAATACACTAGCTAATAAGATGTTTTCATGACTACAAGGTTATATCTAGCACTAATACAAAATTACTTAAAGATAAAACTTCTGAGGAAAAATATGTGATCTTAATAATTCTTGTTATTTTCCCGTTGCCATAGCAACTTCTTGTCTTTTTACCCTATCAATACAGGCAGGCATCCCTTCATTGTTTGTCCCATAATTTTTGAAATATAACATATATTGAATAGAGATCATAGAGAGCTAAATAACTACCGGATTTTCTGAATACCTTTGTAAGATGAGAAATATTAGTGTACGTTTTTAGCATGTACATGTCATATGTTAGATGTAAAGTTGTAAAATAAAAGTATTAGTTTTATAAATGTCTTTCATTTTATCCTATGAAAAGGTTATCAACACTACCAGTTGTGATACCAAACATGATCTTAAAGTCTTGAAAGAACTTGGCTCTATGTATGTAAGTGGTATTATGTAAATCTAAAATCCTAACAGATATGCCTTGTCCAACAAACACAGACTAGTTTAAAGCTCTGATTTTACGTTGGGCGCCATTACATAATACATAATGTACATACGCATTAAGTGTCCAATTATCAATTAGATTTCTATGATGATTTTCAGTCACTTGAAAAGCACTTTCTACCTGATAATCAATATCTCACCTGATAGGTGTTAAACCAGGTCACCTTATGTAGTAACTATTGCCAATTTCGAGAAATAAGCAGGTTACTTCACGATGTTTTCACTTACCACAATAATAGCATCACCCATATAGATACTATTTGCACCCGCGATGATTAACTTCGGTGTTCGAACGAAAACCGGTGTATCAATGCGACTGCCTGAAGTCAACCAGAATCAAAAAACATACACACTTATCACGCCCCTCTCCCTATAGAGGAATATGCAGAGATCAACGCATCAAATTGTAGTCATTCCTTACAAATTCATGCAGTGATCTCTACATACCCCTCTACAGGGAACCACATTCCCTGATCTACAAGTACATGCTGCAGAATTGAAGTAAGAGACGATTTTACGGAGTTGCCGACTTACGTAGACTTACTCATAAGCAATAAGTTAAGTAAGAAGTCTTGGCGGGGATTGATGGAATTCATTGGATGATGAACTGCCAATCTATCACCAATTTACCATATTAATACCATGAAAGTTCTGGTAATTACGCTAAATTAAAATTATGTCTCTTTAAAATGAATAAAAGGTAAAGTTAACGTAATGTTTGCGACATTAACAAGATTATTTAAGATAATTTTCCATCACAAATAATTATAATAGTCATTTTAATATGTACTTGAATCCAATGATATATTAAATTTATTCCGCAAATAATTCGTATAATTTTAAAGTTCAATTGAATCGATCCAAATTAATCGTAATTTTATACTACTCAATTATGTGAATACGTTTGTCAATATGGCGAAAGGCCTTTGTTCGATCGCCCTGCAGCCCAAATCCGAAATTTAATAGATACCATCGAAACAGGGGTGAGATTAGGGGTCCGCAACTTAGTATTAGAAAAAAATACTTTCTCTTTTAGTATATTTGTTAATTTATTGTTGTTAGACATTAAATGGTTGCTCATTGATTGTTGAATTTAGTGTTAATATTTTAATGCCATGTATTTGGTAAATTAACAACATTTAACTATAGTTTAAATTCATGATAAGTACTCGTATATATCTTTTTCCTTATTTGTATGTAACCTAACTACAATATAAATACAGGCAACAAATATAAATATTCTTTTAATTCTCTATATTTTTCTCTAATTTAACATAAGTTAATATTTAAATAGATTTTTCATTACATTCCTATAAAAAAATTTATGATATCAAATATTATTCCTGCAGTAAATACCATTATTCTAAGTTATGTAGTTCATATTTATTTACCATTTTTAAAAATAATATTTAATGGATTGGTCAATAATCCATAACAGTTAAAAACCTATATAAATCCTACATTAGTACAGAACCCACTTGTATCCTGCAACTCGCTCCCTCTTTATTGCATGGGGGCTGCTCATTCGCCATTCCCCTTCGCACTGCAACCCATTCGAAGATGCATCAGTGCACAGCCTTATGGACAAACAGATTCTGCGTATAATCAAGAGCTGAGATGTAGGTGGAAATAATGAAACTTTTTATAAAAGTTTCTAAACAAATTGTGATTCTATTGCCTACTTTCCCAGGCCTTTGTTAGAGTCATTAATATTTATAAATTATTATTATTTAAATTATAAATTTCATTAAGCTAGCTATCTAGCTATCACCATGGTTTTTTGTTTACTACTATTCACGTGAATACAATCAATCAATCAATATAAACATACCTATTATTATTTTTTAAGCTAGTAAGTTGTTATATTTAATAAATAGTTTTATTTTAATTTTATTTATTTATTGTTAATTAGTAAATAAGAATATAGAAATATATTTTATAGAATAGATAGTTTGAAATTCATGATTATAATGACCTAATAGCAAAGGCAATTCAACTCTGACACTTATTGATACTAAAAGTGACCCGGGAGATGTAATATGTACAGAAAAATATACCCCTTGAAAACTGCAGTCTTTTGAAATAAAGTTTCTTAACAATAAATATAACACGATTGAACTTACATCATATGTACGTTTGAAACAGAAAAAAGGAGAGTAGGTTAAAAAAACGTAAATATTTGTAATTTAATTACTATTAATTTCATACACAAATAGATAAAATTTAAATTCGACAATACGTTGAGAGGTACCGAAGACTTATTTATCAGATTTAGCTTCTTATTGGGAACTAAGAAATTTAGGAATACCTAAAAATTATACCTAGCCTATCCCTTTGGGCCCAGATTGCCACTAATGAAAACCTGGACCCAAGACAGCTGGTTTCCTTTTTATAATCATTTTTTAAAGAAAGAAAGCACTTTAAAAGTAATGACTAACACATTTGTGTAGCCTAACAATCACTACCAATTTTGATAAATTTTATTACATGCTCTACTTGATCAATATCCATAATATAAGAAACATTGTAGAGAAAACCTGTATCCTATATATGTATGTTATGTCATATGTGCATAAGTATTTGACCTTTGTATATGACATATACAGATGTTATCTGGCTGACAATCTTCGGAGTACGTCGTGCTTAACCTCGAAACAGAAAGCATGAGAAATAAATGTATAAGACATATCTATACCACGTTATCAATCTGCACAGGGGTAAACAGAGCTTTAACTGACGAAATAGCCATCACAATGCTCCGAAAATACCGTAGTTCTTCAAAAATCTTACATATAAGTGCCAGACTACAGCTTATGTAATAAATGTCCGTAATGAATTCTCTTAAGAAATTAATTGCTTTATTTTGGTTTTAAAGGAGAATTTAACTTTCATACTAATTATAATTCTCTAGTCTTTTTCCATGACGTAATGGTAGTGAAGATTAAATTAATTAACTTGGAAGTTCAATCAAGTAAAAGAAGCTTAATGGAATAGTAATAATAAGTTTTGAATAAATGATTGGTCAACATATTGGAGTAATGTCTGTACTCCTTGGAGATGATCAAAAAACATACTTTTCTTATTTTATTAAAATGGCGAATGGGGTTCTACTGCCAATACCTTGAAGGGATACGCCCGGGACTATTATGTACTAATAATATTCTATGCATAATGTTCTAGCATATATGTTACAAATATCTCTTACTGTAACTTAAAATTAACATAGTTCACAGAGTTCGTTTTTATTTATATATAATTGCAAATAATTTTATTTTCTAGGATTATTTATAAAAATAGGTAAATAGTTTTTGAATGAGAGTTTAATCAAACAATGCTTACGGTCTATTCTCTAATTTATATTATTATTATTTGAGGAAAAATTGATTGTATAATTTGTAAGTTTATTGAAACAAGATTTTGAAATTTTATAGATAATAGTGCATGTATTTAAATGAAAGAAAAAGTCCTATATTAATCAATTTTATATAACGACTTTACAATTATTATAACGAAGCAAAATTATCATACTTCTCCTTCACATAATTCACGCCCTTTAATATGTACATTTCGGAGTGAACAGAACCTCGGAGATATGATATCTCCATGGTCACTCGCATGAATATATGTTGCGATGTCATTATGGAACATGAATGGAAATTGGACACATTATGGAATTGGAATGAGGCTTTTGCCACTCCACTACAATTTCACACTATGAAGTACAACATACTACGATTTTTGTTATATATTCACATATTCCTATAAATTCATGTCCCTTAATCCCTTTCGGGGTGGACAGAACCACTGCAACTCAATAATATCTCATAGAGTTTTAGCATGAATATTGGGGTAGTGATGATGTTGAGATTTGTCGGGAGCGTTCCAGGTGACGATAGATATTCTCTGCTTATGCAGTTAGGGATGCAGTGACGTTAATACATATATGTATGTATTTAAACCTTAAACAGAGGTATTAGAAAACAATGCATAGATTTACATTACCATTTTTTAAACAAAGATCTTTATATGCATTATATTAATTCTGTTTTAGCTGACCCCAACTTAGACTTAATTTAATCTAAGCGTTAATGTATTGATAAGCATATTTAAGTAACATTAATTCCCTAGGTACTATTTTAAGTTTATATTGTAAACAGAGACTTTGAACTTGTTGATAAAATTGCACCATTCTATTTGTAACGTTAAACTATTAATTTATTGTTACCAAATGTTCATCGGTATAAATTTCGTAATTTTAAGGCATAACATCACCAAAATAACGACAATTATTTATACATATATTACATGTATTACAAGGCTCCACGCTCGATTTTTGGAAACAAGTTTGTTTTTGTAAGTTTTATGAATTAATAATAATAATTTAAATATTTATGATCTTTTTCTAGCTTTCCAGTGAAAAATATAACCACTCTTTGTGGATGTAAACTTGTTGTTGAGTCATAAAAACGTAACGATTTTCTCTTATGTATGAGGTGGTTTATGTTTTGGAATACATACGCGTCACGACTTGTGCATATACAATACTTTTTATTTTTACTTTGGTGGGGAAGTTTGATCTCCAATTTCAGTCATTTAAATTTAGTATCTTAATATGTTTTTTATATGTATTATTGTCTGTACTGATTTCTATTATTTTTAGCTTAAATAAATAATTATATTTGTATAAGTAAGCTTTGTTTGCCTGCAATTAAATATGTATTATGTTTATTGAATTGTGGTAATTAAGTTATTCTAATAAATATAATTTTGGAGTCTAATTGAAATATTAATTCTCTCAAATAAATTCATCAAATACCTGAGCTAGCTTTGCGAATTACACTAATTTAATAACCCTCTGTAGGGAGCCAGCCGTGATGTGTATGTATTTCAAAACAATGAAAATGTGTTATTACCACATACGCGAATATTTACATGGTAAGTTTAACTAAGTTGTGTCATTGCTTTATGAGGAGACCTCTCTCCCAAATTGCGAGGCCCATCGGGACCCATAATGAAATTAAGTACCAATTTATAATCTGTACCTATGGATTCAATATTGAGTATTTTAACCAGTTAAACTAAAGTAATTTAATAACTGCTTCGTTAATTTAAAGTTATTCATGCTTCATTGATCTGTGAATTTTAGGAAATCGAAAATTCCTTTTTAATTTCGTTTCCTTTTTGATCATGACTAGGTTAAAAACGTAATATAATGCTATCTAGCTATCAGTTCTTATATAGATAATGGCTTTTTCAAACTTTAATTTTAATGTAATAAAAAATATTTAAATTTTACTTCAACTGGAATTTTTGTTACTGCTTTCTCTAAAATTAAAGCAATTTAAAATTTCATTTCTTTAATGCGATTTGCTACATTTACTAAAGTAATTTTGTTAGACGCAAACCTTTAAATAAACATTATTATTATGAATAATATTAATAATGTACAGGAAGGTTATACATTTAACAAATAGTAGATGTTAACTATATGAGTACTATCAAATATATTGAATTAAGGAGAAGAGTTCGAATGCATATCTTATTACAAAAAGATTATAATTGAAGCATGATTTCATAATTATGCTCTTTTATGTATTGGGTTTAAGCGACAAACGAAAGCACCTTGTTAACTATCGTAGTGTCATTTAGGTATAGTTAAGAATATTTTATTTTATTGTATTTACTGTATTACATTTACTGTAAAAACGGAAAAACCATTACATAATAATATTAAAAACAGTTACAAAAATATTTTAATGCTCTCAATGCCAAAATTAAGCTCCTTTTTTTAGTTATTCAATTACTATAAAAGAATAAATGCCTCCTGAAAAGCCTATTAAAGCTTGTTAAAAAAAGCCTGAATAATAATAAATACATAAATGAGTATACACATAAACTATATGTGTGTTTAAAACATACATATCTTTCTCTATCGTAGCACCCAAGCCTTAAACATACTCAAAGCACATGGCACGTTTTATAACTAACGGGATAAACTAACCTTTGTTTATAACTAACGGATTCAGTGGGTTGTGTATCAAAAGATGCATATTTATTCACTTAAAATATTGCATTTCATAAATTATTAGAAAACGTAAAATTCATTTTGAAACGAAATGCTCTTTATTCAACATAAGGATCATAAATATCACATATTGAAAGTAAAAAATATTCACATGAAAAATTGTTATTAACATTGAAATTAAATAATCGTAAAAATTTTAAATATATTTAATTAAACTATTGGCACTTCGTAAAGGAAAACCTGCAGGGAAGAAATGCCAAGAAACTCAGCAGACATTATTGAACAAAATTGAATAATAATAATCCATCAGAATGTGATTGCAGCCTCACCAGCAACCAAACCAATAAAGTCTGTGCTGATGATTAATAACTAACGGGACTTATCGCGTAAGTTTTTATATAATAATATTACCTTTATTAACCCGACGTTTAAATCATGAGTATAAATCGCGAATCTCTTAAAACTATAACTATGTGCTTATTAATACCGACACAGTTTACTTGCCATGTTGACTATTGTTTATTAACAAGAAAACCCGGAACCACTTGATTGTCTGTGTACCCCGTAAGAGTTTGGGGTCGTGAATGCCGTCCTATTTCTTGTTTTCGTGTACTGTGTAGCAGGCAAATGCAGTAATTACGTATAAAATCGGTAAAGGTCGAATTCAGTAACCACAATCGTCACTATGAAGATTTTTATCAAATAACGTAAGCCCAGTTTATTGAATGATAATGACTCATAATGATGGGAAAGATAGAGGGGAAAAGACGCGTTGGCAGGAGGAATTAATCTTGGCTAAGGAACATCCGGGAGTGGACCGGGATTGCCAGTGTGGAAGAGCTGTTCCGCCCAGGTACAAGAAAAGTTTCAGCAGGCTGACGGCAGACCTCCAGTAATGGAGTGCCACTAGAAGAAGAAGAAGAAGTTTATTGAAATCATACATACTAAACATACATAGTGCCCAAGGCGACTATATGACTATTTACTCATAGCGACTATTATAACGTAATAAAATATTAGGAGGTTAAGGTTAAACTTCACGATGTTTTCTCTCACAGAAATCAACAACACGTGGTCAAAAGTATGATAACAAGGTACTAACCATATTCACCGTTGCTATAACGAGAAACAATTGTTGCATTTAAAAAATATAAATAATTTTTGTTATATCTGTGTTATGCCATTTATTTATTAATCGAAACCTTAAAATATATTATACTGTAATCATGAGTAAACAAATTAACACTAAAATTTTAAAGTAGAAATAATAGTTTAATTATACAAAAAATATCTTTATAGTCATCGCTGTCAGAGGGTGGTAGGGTTCCCAAGACACTGATAGCATTCTAAGAAGAATGCCCTTGGAACCCCACACTTATCAATTAAACGGGACGATATTTCCTTTACTAATGGATAAGCCAATGCTGTGTTATTGTAAATGATCCTGTAGCACAGACGTTGACTGGGACGTAGAAAGAATGCTAACTAGCTGCCTTTTTTCGAGATGTCGTAGGAGAAAAATAAAGTAATAGTGGTATAAATGGAATCTACTGCGTCTGTTTTTCATTTTAGACTATTTATTTTATATAATTTTATTTGTATGTATTAGACAAACAAAAAGACAAACATGTTCACGACTTTGCGGGGTAGTCGCAGGTTCAGGATTCCATCTCCACAATCCCGAAGTTAGTAATACTATAGCCACCTCGAACCCACGTGTTGAACAAGTCACTACTCAATGTGACAGGTGGTAACGTCTCCATTTACAAGCATTAACTATTACTTGTTCGTGGAACAGGTAGGTTTTCTCATAAGCTTTTCCACCACGCCGTAGTATATTTATATTAGTACAATATAAATACTTACTATATACTATGTATACATAATAGTACAATCCCAATTTTCATGTTTAAAATAATCTATAAGATATAATCGTGTCTCCGAGATTGTGTTCACCCCGATAAGGATTAAAAGACCTTAATCTTAATGTATGTTATATAAAACATATTTCAATGTGTTATTTGTATATTGTTTTTAGTTTATTAATTGTTGTCTCTCGATCGTTAAGCCTGAATGATTGATAAAGCAGAGATTAGATAAATAAATACATTTTTCGGTGCTTACTAAATATTATGGAATAGTTTAAAAATTAAGACGTAGATTTAATACTTAAGAAGTATTTATGTATGTAGGATATAAAGAGGCGACTTAGGAAGTAGGGGTCCATGGAATTTATTGGGCGATGGGCTAGCAACCGGCCACAACCCCAATATTCAAGCTAATAAGTGACCAAGAATATGTTTTAATTCCTCCAACGTTCTGTTATGTCTATGAATGTAGAGTGCTAGAAAGCTGCTTTCCTCATAGCATGTCCTAGAAGGATACCAATTTAAGGGTGTATACATATTTTGGTAGATGAGCTACCAAGCTGTCAATAAGATTTCACATGCCGACGCAACCCATTTTATTACGTTAAAGGTGACCAAAAAGATATTATAAATTAAGGGTATAAATACAAATTGCAATTATTTACCTGTCTATTGTATATTGTTTTGCGTAAAATATAAGCATGTTGTAAAATAAAATATTGTATAAAAAATTTAAACGAAACATTTTGTCAAACTCGTAGATTATAAAGTAGAAAAATTGATAATCCATTTAAAAAGCAATAAATTGCATTCTTTACAAATTAAACAATAAAAAGAGTGAACATATGTATGTATTTGTGCGAGTAGACCTACCTATAATATTATTCATTTATTAATATTTATACCAATGTAAATTATAATAAAGACTAATTCATTATGTAATGAATTTCCATTTCCTAATACGATGTTAACAACTAAGTTTACTTATTATTAAAATGTTATAATTGCGGAGCAAGTGATTTGTGACTATATTAAACTGACTATTCACCAGATAGTCAGCACCCAAGGGCACATGCAAAGACCATGTCGTCGCATTCAGCTATTGACTATTGAAATTTATAGATAGGTTGTAAGGTATATATAGGATGATGATTGTAAA
This sequence comes from Leucoptera coffeella, assembly GCA_030578115.1. Lineage (NCBI taxonomy): Eukaryota > Metazoa > Arthropoda > Insecta > Lepidoptera > Lyonetiidae > Leucoptera > Leucoptera coffeella. The sequence continues at coordinate 67,682 of JAMBLF010000340.1, forward strand.
GTATAAATTAATACATAGGTTGCTTACAATCTTTTCCTTTACTTATTTAATTGTCCCGTGTTATTGGGACGTAAAAATAATGCTAAATAACTGCTGTTTTTCCCGGCACGTGATAGGAGGTGGCTAAGGGACTAATGCAATGGAATCTATTGAGCGATTGGCTAGTAACCTGTCACCAATGTTTCATACGACATCAAAAAAATATCAATAATGAACTTATTTAATCCCTGGTGATTGTAGCTAAATTAATATATTTAGATTATTAATGAAAGGTTGATAGATCATGACTTATAATCATCCAAATTTTTTTGCTGTATTCAATTTGACTCTTTTCATGCGATTGTTAAGCTAAAATTGATGGCTGATTAATACGTAAAAATTATTATCTATGTTAAATTTATTAAGATTTCAGGTGGGCAGAACTTCGGAGATATAATTTCTGGTCACTGTTACAAAACCATTAACTTAGTTTAGTCCCTTAATCCCTTTGTTGTCTCCTACAATAAAACGAGATGAAAAGCAGCTAGTTAGCATTATATTTACGTCCCAGACTAGCTCATAATTTATGATTATAAAAGATAATATAATGAGACGAAATATCTGGCATAGATTTTATGTTTTTTAAATATTTTTTCTTTTGCAAATAGCTATTTCGATTTTGTTTACATTTTTAAAAGTCTAGTGAAAGTATTTATCACTAAGATGGATCAATTAAGATTATTTAAAAACAATGGTTAAGTAAAATGTAGAGATGAATGTATTATTATTAGAAAATACAATATAAAACGTATTCGATTCGACTCGTGTGCATATTTTAGTTTTTATTTTATTTTATATTTTCTTTTATTAAATATCAAGATATTACAAAAATATGGGTCCGTTATTTCTGCCCACCACTCAATAGGAAACGGGTGTGATATGTTTACATGTACAATTGTTTCATAAACCGTAAAAAACCTTTTAAATAAAAAAAACATTTTTAAAAAAACATTTAAACGCTTTTATTGAAAATTTAATAGATTGACACAATTTTAATTTAATTACAAGCAATTACCGTTTTTGATCCTTTATTAAGGGATGTGCTTAATTTTTTGATAGGGAAAAGATAAAATAAATATATACAAAATCTATTATTACCGATACTTATTTATATATTATTGTAACGCCCAATAAAGAATGTAATAAATATAACAAGCTTAGACATTTTTATATCTTATTATTAGTACGTTAGAATTCTTTATTATACCAAATGTGTATCATATATTCAATAAATATCCTTATATGATTGAAGTATTTATTTGCAATCAATGTAGAAAACATCTTTATGAATTAAAATAAAATTCGAACACACTAATCTGTTTAATGAAATATAAATAAAAATAACTAAAACATATTTTAATTTACCAAGTTTGTTTAATACAAATATAACTTTTAACAACCTTTTTTCTTTTACGTAAAAGAGGATGATTATTTTCTTTTATACTTCTTAAATGATTATAAATTGTATTATATAATACATTTTAAGTCCTCATTTCTGTACCACCCCGGTACGATTATCATCTTGTCTATATTTAGTATGAATAGATACTTAATGTTCCTAATAATAAAGATATTATTGAGGCCATGAGTTTTAAAAGACACGAGTAAGAAATAACCACGTGGTCATTTAAATACGAAAAGTTTCATATTTTTTACTATTTCAATTTGAAATAAGTAATTAAATAATTAATTTTTATGTCTATAATTTAAATTACTAGTTTGGATATTTCAATATTATTTTATTTCAAGATTTAGCGTTGTATTTGAGAAGATATAAAAGCACAAACATACATTAGAAAGTCTGCATACGTTGTTTCGCATTCTTTTCTAATTCAGTGTTGTCGTAGTGTTGTATTGTTCGTAGAGATATAAAAAACCTTTTACGAGGGTGCATAGTTTTGCCCTATTTACAGTTAACACGTGGGATAGAATTTTTGCAACAGGAAAATTAATATGTTGTTTGAAATAAATTTAACTTCAAGGTTTACTATCTATTAAATTATTTAGTAAAAAATAATCTGTAAAAGTATTATTATGTAGTAAAAACTGTAGCTCATATCCTGATGAAAGAATCTCTGTATTTGTTAAGGAATAATTTGATTGATGCGAGGCATAGTTGACGTAAAAGAAAGAAATAACAATAAGATATCTAAGTCAATGCATTTTTACAGTTGTGCATGTCCGTAAGCAAAGAAAACACACTATAATCAATAAATAAAGAGAGAAATGAAACGAAACACGTTCTGAAAGCGCTTAGCCTTGAATGAGTTTATTAAATTCATTTATACTGCCAAGCCAAGTTACGCAATCAAGACGTCATTACAGGGAATCATATTAGTAAATTACTTAAAAGAACAACATATCTTTGCAATTATACGTTAAATTATTAGTATTCGTGAGAAAATTGATTAGAAATGTTATGTTACGGGAATATTATGATGCTTTAAAATGAGTTTGAAGTTTGATTAATGATAAAATATAATGTCTGCCGGATGTACTATATTTATGCACGTAGATAAAACCTTCCGCCGCCGACAGCGCCCCTAGCGGCGGCCAAAGAAACGAGCTCTTCATGCCGCTGTACACACATCAAAAAGGCTTTCGATCACAGACAGTACCGAAAGCGATATAGAATTAACAAAACGTGCTTGGTAAGTTTGTGTGTGTTGTACTTAATTTGTTAAGCCTAATCTGTTATTGGTTTAAGTACATGTATTATTTAATGTTAAAAAATATTTGAACGAAAGTTCTGTACTCTTTTGTCTGAGAAATGAGTTAAAAATATAAGTCGTAATTTTAATTTTGCTATTTACACTTTACATGTGCTAGTATAGGACTTAAATTATATACATATATTGCAAACTTTATCAAGGTTGTTGAAAGAAACGACTAAGGGTAAATGTAATCACATGATAATCATGTTTATGTCATCACAACTCCTATAAATATATAAGGCCAAATACCCGAAGAAAATTATTTTCAATGGCGTATTTACCCCGAGTGGTATATATCAACGTGTTTTATTATAAAATTGTGTTTCACTTGACAATCAATAAAATAGATATTTATAAAAAAAAATGTGGAACGTAACAAGATATGTGTGTTGTCTTTTGAGATAAATAAATTATAAGTAAGCAAAGGTTGTGAAAATAATACTCAGGTAATTTTATAAATCTAACAGTTATTTATTAAAAGATACATATAACAATTAAAATCCCTTGGAATGCGCCCAATTTCTTAAGTAATTGACATGGTCACCTTTTACAAGTATACATCTAGCTAATTCATGAACTTTAGTTTCTATGTATTTATTATTTTTTTCTTTCAAGTACTGCTTAATTTCATCATTGAGGAGCCAAATATCGCCTTCGATATTCCTTATTTTAGTCTTTTTCGAACATCCCTTGTGAGTTAGTTCGAGATAAATGGGAAGCTGGTGGTTCTTAGTTCTAGGAATAAAGTAAGGCAAGTCTCTCGATTCCTCTTTTGGCGGTACCCAACCAGAAGGATAATGGTCTTTGGGCTCGACAGGCGGAATCGTGTCAAAAGGTAGTAGTTGTTGCACGTATTTCCATTCAGGTGGGTTTTTGACTATTTCGTATTGATATTGTTCCTTGACCCTCTCTACAAATGGTGACTTAGCGTAACTTGAATATGCACAAGACGTTTGAAGTACCTGAAACAATTAAAAATAGCTTTTAATATAAAATGAAAAAATAGGTTAGGTAACCTCGAAAGATATTAATATAAATTTTTGGCGTCCTAAACGTGTAGAAAACTCAATAATAATATAGAATTTAATGCAAAATCACATTAAATTTAATTATTTGTATATATAACTATCTAGAAACGTGAAATATCACTGCTGAAAAGCAGTGAAATACATACAGCATTAGAAATAAAACACTTTTTAGTTGGTATACACCCTAACTTCTGTCACATGTTTGGGTTCTCGTTAGATTTTCAATTGAAATATTTAGAAATATGTAAAAATAATTACCGATATTGGTTCCTTGGCATTTTGTGCACCGAAATCCGTCGCGTTGTTCAAGTTTCGTAAGGTTTTTACTTTAGAAATCACCCTAAATACGGACTGCGAACGCCACACCGCCGCCATTTTGAATAGCGAATAGAGCTCAGAGCGAATTGCTACAGAGCAATAAGAACTATATTATTCGTTTCGAAGGAAACATGATGGCGGTCCAGCGTACTCATTCGCGCTTTTCAAAAATCGTTTTCTAGGTATTATCGCGTGCCCTTATTGAACTATTTGGTGTTTTATGGTGCATTGTGTGTCTGGCAAGCTATTTCAAGTGTTATTTGGAGGATTTAGCTGCTGAATTGTGAGTATTTTGCATTGATATTTGGTGGGAGCGCCACGGGTCGGGAAATGATTTGGTGCTTTCGTGCGACGCATACGCAGTGCTGTAGGTGGCGCGAGGGGCCTGCGGGCTGCCTCAGTGCGGCACCCGCAAGCCGCCTCAATTTTCACTTTTCTCGCTGACATTTTCCCCTGAACTGAAGCTAGAAACTGCATTTTCTTGCCATTTTTCACCCCTAAACCCTATCTAGATTATAATAAAGCCGCTTTTCGTCTGATTTTCTTCTGGGAAAACAATAAATTCCGCGAATAATAATGATTACGGTGCTTTTGTTTACGATCACATTTTAGATGTAAGCACAGTCTAGTGGCTTTATTTGCAAATATAAAGGACAATATAATGCTCTAATCGTGTTTATTGGGCTTCAATGCAGTGAGCTAGCGTTAATGGAAAGTAATTAAGCTACAATGTCATGTGCAAATGCCCAATGAACATTAAATAACTTAGTGTGATGAATTGTTTTTGCTCCTTTTCAGCTTTGGAAGAATTCCATTTTGAATAGATAGAGAGAACCTAGCAAGATAGAGTTCTACAATTTAACTTAAGTAAGTATATTGCAGCAACTACAACCAAGTTATTCACAATATCCGTAGGTTGTGAATCTATTTTTTATATCATATAAAGAAGATCTATTTTAAGTTTAAGACATTAATAAGTAATAAAAGGTTCTGTACATATTTGAATCAATAGAGAATACAACCTAATGTCGAAACCAAAGGGAGTCATCCCCAACATAAGTATATAATGAAGACCAAGCAAGTGAAAGATGATGCCGAGAAGCCTTTGGAAGAGGAGTCCCCTTCGTCAGCATCAGAGCCCAAGAAGAGAGGGCGCAAGAAGGTCGTAAAGGATGCGGCTGTGGCTGAGGAGACCAAACCAGCGCAGGAAGAAGCTAAAACCTCAAAAGACACCAAAAAGCCAATGGGAAGAGCCAGAGCAATAATTAAGAAGAAACCCATGGGCATCAGGAAAATTGGTCGCCCCAAGAAGATACCCAAAGAGAAACTGAAGAAAGTCATTAAAGAAATCAACAAACGGGGAAGGAAAAAGATTAAAGCTGAACCAACTGTGGAGGAAGAACCTGCCCCCTTAATCCCAGATGCTCAAATAAAAAGTGAACCTCAGGACGAGTGCACTGGTCCAGAGTCTAGATCCTCCAGCCCTAAGAATGCTATCAGGCGCCAAAGGCTAAGTTCAGATGTGGCCATCATGAAGTCAGTTCTGAGCGATAACTCACCCAGCCTAGTGATTGGGCCTCGCACCAGCCCCTACTCCATGAGGCAGGAGCGCAGCAGTAGTCCCTCCTTACCAGAGCTCAAGAATAGACGCGGTGGACTGCCCAGAAAGGTGAAAAGCAATCTTCTCAATGAAGTGGTTAAAAAGGAACAGAAGAAACGCAGGAGGCTGCTCTCAGATTCCAAATTGACTGAATCTGGCTCTGGGGATGAAATAAAGAACTTGAAGAGGGGCCGCTCCTTCTCCAGGGATGGAAGTGAGATCTCCAAATGCTCAGACATAACGGAATCAGACATTAGCCTTTCGGAAACTGCCAGCAACGACGCTGACAGTAGAAAACAAGATAAACCCAAGACTGAACTAGATGTAGATATTGAAAATAATGTACAGATCTCGACTACCGATAAAGTGCCTTTAAATAGTAGCAGCGAGTCCAAACCTAGCAAGGAAGCGGAGACTTCCCCCAAAAACAAAAAGAAAGTGAGCTTAAAAAGAAGTACTTCAATGGATTCAGATAACAATAATAGTAGTAAGCTTTTAGAGAATAGCAGTGACATAGAAAGTAAAAGTAATTCAATATCAAACACAGAGAGTGATACGGGATTCAATGCCAACAGCATTTTAGATAGCATGTCAAAGACTTTTAATTCTAGGGAGGTTTCTAAGAACATCAGAAAGGCCAGACGAGGGAGGAAGCCCAGGAACTTTGGCTCCACCACCAAAGGTTCTCAGCCCACAGCCACCGTGACCAATACTGAGGAGAAATCAGAGTCACTAGAAACCCTTTCCAAGGAAATCACCAATCTCATCATGAACCTGGACCAAGCCATTGAAATTGATGGAACTAATGATAAGACAGAGACAGACCCCATGGTAAAGCCTGTTGGTAAGTTCTACGGACTATCAAAACCCTTAGGAGATAACAACACTATTGTAATACAAGATTCCCCTCTAAAAGAAGCCACGGCTCCTAGTGAAGGAACACCGTCTAAAGCAGATGATAGTGAAAACATAAGGCTTCATTATGACGAGGATTCTGCCACAGATGGAGTGGAGGGTAAAAAAGACGTTGCATTTAAGTGCAATAACGTCTCTAGCATAGATAAGTTAATGGATAGACTGAAGGAGTTTGAGGAATTTGACAAAAAGCGGCAAAGGCAAGAGAAAACTGACGGCAAACAGGTTGTAGTTATAAATGATGTAGTGCTAATTCCAAAGTCTGGGGACATCAAGCCTCTGAAGGACATTCAGTCGATGAGGTCCCCAGAAAAGCCCCTTGAGAAAGAGAATGTCTTGAGCTGTTTTGAGAATAACTCAGCCATATCAATAGTGAAGAGGGATTCAGTGAGGAAATCAGTGGACGTTGACTTGACAAACTCGGTGACACTGATTAAAAGAAAGAGCATATCAAGGAAAGGATCAACAGGGTCCAGTAACTCCTGGGAATCCAATGACACGGTCAGCCTCTTTGATAAATCTTCAGGAAAGGATGTGACGTTAAGTGAAATCCGGAAATCGGTTGACAAAATCCCTGTAGCAGTGGAAAATCAGCAACCCAGCTATCCTTCGTCCGGACCTAATCTTGGAGGGGTGGTCATTGATTCCAACCAAATATCAATTACTCCAAGACTGAACAGTTCAGACAAACGTCGTTCTAGCGAGTCTGTTTCAAGGAAATCTTCCGACTCAGGCCTGGAAACTGAAGTGGATAAGTGTGTAGAGAAGAAAGCTCTTTCAATATCAGCAATGAAGCCATCACCAATCTTATCACCCGTTCCCGTAGCTGTTAAGTCTCCGGAATCAGTCCCCATGGACGCAGAAGCCTGTGCACCGCCAATAGACAACATTAAGCCGTCAGGCACAGATGCTCAGTCCATGGATGTAGCTAAATTAGAAAATAACACTATTAAGCTTGATTCCGTGTCTAACAAAATGGAGACTGTTATTGAAAAGACAGAAGATGTAGAAATGTCACTAGTAAAGGCCGAAGGAAAATTAGATGCTACCAAAATAGAAAATGACAAAAACAATGAAAAACTTAAGCCAGATGTTAAAGTGGAAAGTGATAAGACTGAAAAGGGAGTTGATGGTAAGAGTAAGGAAGAAGACAGTCAGCCGGGACCTAGCAATATCTTACTAGAAACTCCGGAAAGCCAGAAAAGGAAAGAAAATATTCTCAGGACCCTTGGTCTTCTAACCCACAAGGCAGCTAAGGAAGCCAAGATAGAGAAATTGAGAGAGAAAGAACGCCTCTTTGGTGTGATGGCGAATAACAAGAAGTCCAAAGGACCGTCTGGTGACTACACGGGCACTCTGAAGACTGTGATCAAGCTGAACAGAGGCAGCGAGAGGGATAAGAAGAGATATAGGTGAGTCTTTTAATCATTTATTCATAACACACTACCCCTCATATCCTGTAGTTTTGATTTCATTCCATGAAGTTGTACAGTAGTGTATGAGAAAATGTATGAATTTCAATGAAGCGAAAGTGGTCTGTCAGGATCGGGACACATGGGGATCCGTGATCTCTGCCTACCCCTCTACAGGGAATCAGGCGTGATGTGTATGTATGTATGAAGTTGTATAGTAAAAGCACAAATTAATTCCAGACTTTATAAACATCTAAATGTTACATATAAATGCTATTACTAGGGCATATTCTGGGACTTTTAGTTTGCTAGCCTAACAGTTGAAGCTTAATTCTTGGTTTATCATAATGATTAAGATATTTAAAGATGTTAGTCATGCTTTCTAGACTATTACTTGATAGATTCCATTCACTTGTCTCTTCCTTCAACTTCATGGTAGTATGAGAAGTCTTAATGAGTATATTGTACTTTACCATTCCTAATTTCATCTTTTGAGTCAGTTATCCACTGTTATTGGTCAGTTTTATGGTGAATACATACATATATTAACCTTTCCATACATACTCTTTTGTTATTTACGCAACTTAAGAAAAATGACAAATAAAAATGATTTTGGCTGATTGCTAAGCAGTATATTGTCCAATAAGAAATAAATAAAACTTTATATTAGTTGAAGATCTTGTTCATTAGGCAAACCAGCCCTCAACCAGCTAAAAGTACCTTGGATCATTTAAGTTATCTGTTATGCCTTTTAACACATACTCATAAAATGCATTAGATTGACAGAAATCTCATCTTCATTTAAATCTGCTCATACTCTATACTAGATGTAACTATGACTATAAATTAGAAAATGAAATCTGCATTAAATAGCGAATATCTCATACAAAAGTAATCTAAATATGTACAAAAAGGTGTTAATTAATACTTTAACCAACTTGCTTAATTTTAAACTTTCTCTTTAATACATTTTATTTGTTGGAGTTAACTATTGTTTTTACACATACATCCATTAGGTTTCGCATGAATTACTAAAATATTAGTAGTTTAGTTCAAAATTAACATTTTTTTTACTACTGATTGTTTAGTGCTGTCTAGTGAGTTATGAAAATCACTGAAGTTTGAAAAGTCCTCCCAATACTTACTACTATTAGTACAACCAATGTAAAACTGATTACATACTGACACAATCTGGTGAATGTTGCAGGAGTTCCCTGAAGATGACCTTCCAGAAGAGTAAGCACCGCTCCGGGAAGTTAGTTCCGGACCAGAACGAGGAAATGGGAGAGGATGGCACCTACTATACTATTGAACGGAGAGAGGTAGGTTTCAACTCACATAAAATAGGTATTTTAGACAATTAAGACTTGTGGAGTAGATAGAGGTTCAAAAACCAAATAGTATAGACAAAGGACTGTAGTGGGATAAGTGTTGAGGTTCAAGAGTCATGAAATTGCAGTGTTAGTGATTATTTATATGAAATCAATTCAATAAAATTAGTATCTACTATAATTTAGAGAAATAATTCAGATTCAAAACATAATCAGATATGATAGCCTTATTTCTATATTTGGGTTTTAATTGTTCTTTTTTAACTTACAATACGTGATTTTTATGATCCTCATGTAGAATAAAAAGATTTTCATTTCACTACCTGTTATACACTGATTCTCCTAAACACTTACTTTGGGAGTGAAAAGTATTGTATACATACATTCACGTCCGTTACCCCTTTGGGGGTGGTGATAATCACAGACGTGTCTATCCTCGGTAAAGCATTAATATAGGGGTTGTGATGGCATTAATATCAATTTAACATTGTTTTACGGTAGTAATTCTATGGCTACTTCGAACCCACGTGTTGACCAGATAGTCAGTACTCGATGTGACAGTTGGTATGCCATGTAACAATTCACAAGCAATATCACCTATTCGGGGAACAGGTAGGGTTGCTCACGATCTTTTGCCTCACCATATAATTCGATGCATTTCGTAAATGTGTTTTTATTACGAAAATGTACATAGAAATTCATTTAACTTCATTTCTATTGGTACATGCTCAAGCGAGATTTGAACCCTGTACCCATTGATACAGAGCCAAGCACATTGTTATCAGGTTTACTAACCCATCCAATAGATTCAATGAACTACTAAGGGAGTAGCCTCCTAAGACATTCCCGGTAATACGGCAGCTAAATAGCATTATTTTTAGGTCCCAATCTAGTACAGGACATATGAACATAGCCTAAATAATGTTGTTTTTGTTTACAGGGTGTTGCAGGCACAGACGGTGGGCACAGAAAGACGCATTACAGTAACAGATTTAACAACCATGGTGTGTGGCGTATTAACAACTTAATTATTACAGTAGATACACACTTACACTGCTTTTATCTTTCCGGGGTAGTCAGAGACTCAGTTTCTACTATCAACCCAATACTGTGATCTAAATTACACCTTCTTACGTGGCAAGTGGTAAACTGCAAAATGCCCATTTCCCTGTATATGCAATCATATTGTCATAAAACTTTTTCATTGACATATACAATGTACACATAACTAGTCTTCTAATAGTAAGTGGTCCACTTTTTCCATAATATTACTATAGAAGTCTTGTTTGCCCTTACGTAACTATTCACAGTATTACAACAATACACACTACAAAAATAGGATTCCTCACGCTGTTTTCCTAGTGTTTAGTTGCCTTTTTCTTGGCATGATGTAGGCAAAGAAAAGAAGTACTTTAACAAAAAACATATATACCATATTTTACAAAATACATCATTTTCCTACCTAAACCTCTCAAGCCAATGTCTTATACAAACACCTTACCCTCAAACTCTCACCAGACGCAGAAGCCATACCGGAGGCAGCAGCAGACCAGGGCAAGGAGACCCTGAACCTGGTGATACCAGAGAAAGCCTCTTCCTTCAGCATCCACCCTGGGCGGCTGTGCCAGGACCAGTGCTTCTACTGCGGGGGCAAGTTTGGCCTCTTCGACACCCCCTGCCACATCGCACAGATGAAAAGTGTCGACAGGCAGAAGAAAGTGCTTGCTAGTGAGTGTTCTGTACTTGGTATTTATTTATTTACATAATTAAATAAATCGTTACAGTTACGTAAAGCGCTACTATTGTTTACAAAATGTATACTAACTTGTTATAGTTTTTATTAGTTTTTTGTTATAGTTTGACGACCTCCGTGGCGCGATCGGTTAGACGCCTGAACACTAATCGTGAGGTCCCGGGTTCGATTCCCGGTGGAGGCAGAGTTAAGAACTACGCTTTTCGTCTGCTTTCCAGTCTGGTCGTTGAGTATATATGATATCTATGTATAATAAGTGTATTTCTTAAATATGCGTTGACTAGGATTCTTAAGACATGTGTTAAATGAACTTACAAAGGGCCTAGTTCAATTGGTGTAGTAGTGTATCAATTATAATTATTATTATGTGTAGCCATGTAGGTAATATCTTTCTATTCTTTCTTTCTATCTTTATTTTTCTCACACAGCGATGTGGTGTACTTATCACTGTACAATGGTATTCTATTCGTACAGTATAATCGAAACTTATTTAACGATATGCCGGGCAGAACGACAACTATCTTGCATTCTTTTGCATCCCAGCTAGCTTAGAACTGTTTTGTTGAGATAAACACTTAATTAATCAACAATAATCGGATTATAACGAGGATTGAACATAAATATATATTACATTTAAGTAAATCAAATATATAAATTTTGTATAAATTAAAACATATCAGTCAGTTTATTGTAGTAATTGCAATAGGCAACGAGCGAGACAGGAATCTTTAAAGCTTAACAAAGCCGCCGATTTTCGGCTGTACACAATTTTATTTTTACAAATAGTGATTGTGGCGCCGTTCTGTTTAATCTCGCAAGAGAACGGGCCAGATTAGAAGTGTTGAGGACCAACCTTCGTTAGTCGGAGAGAGAGTCAGAAGAAGAATAGTTTGATTAGATTTATATTATTTTTTTTAAGATTAACTAATTTTAATGACAACTTTTCGTGTGGAAATGTTCTTTTTTTTACTTTTAGTAAGTGATTTTATGATCTTTATCACTACATAGTATAAAACAAAGTCGCTTTCTCTCTTTGTATGCTTAAATCTTTGAAACTACGCAACGGATTTTGATGCGGTTTTTTTAATAGATAGAGTGATTCAAGAGGAAGGTTTTTATGTATAATAACATCCATTAAATAGCCAGAACTGCGAAGCCGGAGCGGGTCGCTAGTGTTGAATAAAAAGCATATTATTTCAAGAAATAGTATCCTTTATCGTCTAATCCGTTGTTCCAGACGAGGAGAAGCTGACGATCGACAGCTGCCTGTGCGACGCGTGCTATAGGCACGTGGATAGGCGAGCCAACTGCCCCTCCTACCGGCAGCGCTCGCTCAAGCACCAGCCGCCCCTCGCGCCCCACACCCACACCGAACAGTACGTATATCATTGTGGATATACCTGTAAATGAAATGAAATGAAAATGAATGGAATGAAAATGAATGAAATGGGAATGAATGAAACGAATGAATGAAATGAAATGAATGAAACGAAATGAATGGAATGAAAGGTTGCACCGCCACCGAACAGTACGTATACCGTTGTGAATATAGCTGTGGGTAAAGGCTTAAACCCCCTTGTGAGGTTTGGAGTGCAAGTGACGTCGGCAGATGCAGAGTTATTGATTCCAAGACCAGATTGTCGATCTGATGATTTGACCCGAATAATAGCTGATAATAAGTGTTTCGTAGCGATTTTCACACGCCCCCGTGAATAATCGCCCCCGTAATCTATATATTATATGGAATAGAGAAATTTTGCATCGTATGTATACCATTATTGCTCTAGTAGAATGCCGAATCTAATACCTAATCTGAATCCATTTTACCCTACTTAAACCCGCATAGTTAGAGCAAATTTTCTCACCAACCCCCCTCCAACAGACAGCCAGAAACATCAGCGAGTCCCCCCTTCGACGAGGATTCGGAGGAGGAGGGTGGGACTGTGCCCTCGCGGCCCGCCACCTGCCACACGGAGGGCTGCAGCAGCCCCGGGGACAAGGCCATCCGCCGCAAGTGGCTCATCAAGATGCGCGCGCAGGTCAACAAGATCGTGAGTCTGTCTTAATATGTAGTTAATGATGATAGGAGATACAAGTATTATGTCCCGTGCTAGATGGGACATAAGAATGCTAACTATCTGCCTTCCAGTAAGAGAAAGTAAGAGGTAACTTAAAGACAAGGGGAAAATGGAATCTATTGGGAGATTAGCTAGAAACCTATTAACATTGTTCTGTATGAAATTGCAATCCCTATATTCATGCTAAAAAGTGGAGATGTTCTGCCCTCCTTGCAAGGGACGTGACTATTTTATAATGACGATATATATATTGAAAATGGTACGTAGCGAGGACCGCCATAATATCGGTACTGTGGACTTGTCTACAGCAACATTTTGAGTTCGTTCCTGATTGAGTCACAAGTTTATGTGTTTGGTCTTTTGTTATATATGGTGTTTGTAAACTGATTGTGTCCAGAAAAAATGCTTTCTTATTTGGAATATTATTTATAAATCCACGTTAATTAGATTGAAAAGTATCTAAAAAATAATCTTAAAATAAAGGCCTTAGTCTTCTTTTCAAGATGTGCTATTATATCTTTCTCCTGTCTTCTAATAAATTGTTACTTAGTACACATTTTTTCCTCGTAGCTAAAGCTGGAAGGCGACTACCCGGGGCTGCACACGATCCCCCTGTGCGCGGTGCACCACGGGCTGCTGTCGCCCCTCCTCGCGTGCCCCCTCTGCGCGCGCCACAAGGTGCACGCCATGCATCCGCTGCAGCAGGTGAGCAGTACCACGACATCATAATATAGTTCAGGGGTGTCCAAACTAGATGGGACCCAGGGCCAATAAAAAAGACTAAATACATTGGTGGGCCGTATTATTATATGCAGTGGGTACAGATCTCTTTGTAGTCGGTGTAACCGAACCGAACTTTTTTTTAAGACGGTTAAAAAGGTTCAAAGGGCCGCAGTAATCTAAACCGCGGCCAGTGGTTTGGACAGCACTGATATAGTTAGTCGGGAAGAAGTGCACCTAGTTACCTTTCTTTTTACGTCCCAGCTAACAGGTTCACAGTACAGAAAATTGTTCATAAACAATCTAAAAACGTAATTCGACGTAGCTCAGTTGTTTGGGGCTTGGCTCTGTATCAGTGGGTACAGGGTTCAAATCCCGCTTGAGCATGTACCAATGGAAATGAATTTTAATGACTTTCTATGTACATTTTCGTAATAAAAACACATTTACGAAATGCGTTGAATTATACGGTGAGGGAAAACATCGTGAGGAAACCTACCTGTTCTTCGAACGGGTAATAGTTAGTGCTTGTTAATGGCGACATGGCTGACCACCTGTCACATTGAGTACTGACTATCTGGTTAACAATTCGCAATTGCGGAGATGGACACCTGAACCTCTGACTACCCCGCAAGGGTTAATAGTGGTGAATGCGTTTGTTTGTTTTTGTTTTGTTTATCTGGCTTGAACGCTAATTGAGAGGTCCTGGGAACGACTGCCGGTGGAGGCAGAATTAAAAACTACACTTTTATTGTGCTTTCCAGTTTTGAAGTTGATTATATATATATATAGGTGTGTGTGTGTATTTATTTCATCATGCTAATTAGTCTAGGAGATATTGTATCCGAGATTATGTCCATCCCGACGTTAAAGGACGTAGATGTATGTATGTGAATGTTTTTCTATGATATTCGTATTAACTCTATTCTTTCTTCTTAGGCGTTTGAAGAAGTGAACGTAGCCCTGAAGGAACTACGCGTGCCAGTATCATTCTTGGAGCGGCCCTGCCTGTGCAAGCCGTGTCGCTACTACTGCCACCTACTGCTCAAGCCTAACAGCTCGCTCGCCTCCGAGGTGCAGAAGTATACCAACAGGTGAGATAAAAGATGCTTTTTCGACCCTTAACGATTAACCCTTGGAAGTTAGCGGTTCGGCTGTGGATATGTGTGTTCTAGAGCCACCTCAAAACTACATGTCAATCAGGCAGACCAAATTCTATGTGACAGATGGTATAGCCAACAAGCTTGGACTTTACTGTTTGGCACGTTACATGTAGCATGGTATAGATAGATTTCGTCGCGATGTTTACCCTCATTGTAGTATTACTTTTACCGTATTATTAACCTCTAGTTAAGGCTGAAACTGAAGAAAACAGGTTGAATGTGACGTTCTAATTTCAGACTACTTCACACGCACAACGTCGAAGTGACACAAGAGACGAGCGAACATGAAACGGACGCCACCAATCTAGAAGATAGCTTAATGTCCAAGAAGAAGAAAAGCCGAAGTAAGAACAAGCGTAAACCAAGCGATCCTGAAAAGTATGTGGAAGGTTCCGAACAGATGTCCATCAGTCCTGACATGATGGAGAAAAGCGCAGAAAGCTCAGAAATGGCGTCAGAAAGCTCAGAACTGTCCAACGACAAGAAGAACGAAGACATAGACAAGCAGAATATGAGTTTGGAGGAAGATATAGAGTCACTCATATCGTCCAACAAAATCATGGTACCAAACACTAAGAGTAGCGAAAATGGCTCAGATATGGACACGAATTTAGAAGGACCAATCATACCTCTAGACAAGCAAACTGAATTACAATATCTGCTACAGAAACAAAATAATCCAGCGCAGTTCTTGGCCAAACCTAACCTGACACAAAAGTCTAAGAATACACAGAAATTGCAGAACAGTGGTATACAGAAACCGGCTCATCAGTACAAGATCAATGAAAAGAACGCCAAAAGGATACAAAAGATAGGGCAGACTCTCTTGCAAAAGGACGAAATATCAGTGGAGGCGCAAAAAGAACTGTTAGACACATTCAGCTTTAGTGAGGAAAACTCAATGGATACGAATAAGAGACCTGTTGATATCAACTCGCTCAAAAACAAGTGGCAACTCTCTGAAAGCTTTACTCAAGTTAAAAAGAACCTGAGTGAACTTTCAAAGAAACTTACCATAGAGAAAGTGCCGAAAAAACTATCAGATCTAAAGTATAACAACCCAGTCAAAAGACTAGAGACCAATCCCTCGATATCTGTAAGAGAATTGTTCCCGGGTGAAGAAGAAATGAACTTGCAATGCAATATCGAGTTCAATAACGTCAAAGGGAACCACTCCGGAAGGCTGGGAGAAATGCACGTCTACCATACAGTACGATACGGAGATCAAAAAGCTATGGCATGACCTGCAAAGGCCGTATGGGAACCAATCTAGTTTTCTCAGGCATTTGATTTTACTAGAAAAGTACTTTAGAAACGGCGATCTAGTACTGTCCTCAACGGCGTCGCCCCACGGCATAACATACCACGATAGCGTCCAAAACCGCCTCAGAGCGTTCGATAACGTAATAGACTCTAGAAAGGAAACGCAAATGCTACTAGACTTTAGAAAGAAACCTAATAGCAAGAGTCTGCTCAAACCAAATGTAAGCGAGACCAAATCTATGCCTCCACCGGGTAGTGTGCCCAAAAAGCTTAACAAAGACAAGAAGAAAATGCTACCACCTCAACTAATAGCAATTAATTCAAGCAACACAGGCAGTAAGAGTATACAAAACGTTCTTCACAATATACAGCAGTTGGTGAAGGGAGTTAATGCACCGGATCCCACAGAGATCGCGGCGGCGCCTGTACCGGAAACGAAGAAAGATGATGATACAGCCAAGACGGATGCGCCTAAGAAGAAGGCTACGAGCAAACCCTGGAGGCCTAAGCTTATGCCCATTACGCAGGTTGGTAAAGTTTATACTATGTACTATTGTACTATAAGTTTATACTATAAGCTTATTATATAGTACTATCTTTTTATATATAGCTAATTTTGTATATTTGAATAACAGTCTTGAGTAAGACGTGTATGTTGTAAAAGGTTTGTTTTAGGCAATATTAACTGAGTTTTTTAGTTATTTTTGCTACGTGGACCAAATATTATATTATATTCACCAGATAGTTATGTAATTTGTACCAATTAGTACATAACTGCTATACATTTTATGATAATCAGATAAGCGGATTCCTAGTCAAACACTCAGCAAATTCTAACATTATATATATACGTGAATTACATCGATAGGAATCCTAATACAATTCGTTAATAATTTCAGGAAAACCTTGCAAAAATAGCCCGAGAGCCTCGACAAACAGCAGTGGACGGCAGAAGCCTACCCAGCCTAGTCCAAGTCATGTCGTCAGGGAAACGCTATCACATCACCCTGCAGGACTACAACAAGATGTGCATCATGCGAAGAGAGAAACTGCAGCAGCTTCAGGAAACCGAGAAGAAGAAACCAGAGGTCGAGCAAATAGCCACAGAGATCCACCCCTCTTTAATGCTGGGTAACGGAGGAACAGTCATCATCAACGACAAAGCCAGGGACGACGCTAAAACCCTAGAAATGACGCAAATAGACAACGCAGTGACTATCCTCAAGAACGTCGGCCTGAAGAACATAACCATAGCTCCGATCCCAGCCAAAACGTCCACCGTCACTCAAAGCACGAGCTCAGAAGAAACCACGAGTTTGATAGTGAAAATACCACATTTAGAACCAGCTATATCTATCACGGAATCCCCCGTGATGTCGACAATGATCATGCCCAAGATACCAAAAAGCTTGACAGTGATACCTCAAGCCGCGTTGCCAGTCACTACGACTGCCGTGGTCCCGATTTCCCATACGCCCGACCAGAAATAACGAAAACTGTACTTCGTCGTTTATAAACGGCCCAAGTGATGTCGTTTGAATGACGAAAGGCCAATATATGTGAAGCTGCTTGTATAGTTTAATGGATGCTCAGTTTGTATGAATAGGGGAAGATTTCGAGTGACCGTGGTTGTTTGATGAATCTGAGCTATGAGTTGAATATTACACATTCGCAATCTTTGGAAATCCTTGACAAAGCTTTAAAGATAGCAGAGTTTAAAAGGTACTTCGCTACAGCCACGTATATAAATAGTTTAATAGGGGCTATGAACTGAGCATAATAGGAAAGAGTAAGCAACTACCAATACTCATATCATGTTATGCTGCTTTCAAATAAACAAGAATCAGAAAGTCATTGAGAATTGGCGCTCATAGCTATTGAGGAGTATTTCAGTCGATATAAAAAGACATTCTTTCCTGAAAAGAAGTATGGGTTACTAGGAATAGTGTTTTAGACCCATAGTGCTTGTGAGCACAGATCTGTGTTAGCCAATGTCGCTGGTGAATTAAGTGTTAGTGTAAGTGAATAAGGACTGTGATTCCGCGTGTGTTTGGTACCTAAGTGATATAGTGAATACGGATTGCAATATAAATAAATGGAGCCTTATCTGTAAATATTTAATGTTTAAAGTGCTGTGACTGTGGATATGATGACAGCGTGTACACTGCTAGTGGTAAGATGTTCTCATTAATTTATTTGCGCAAATGATGCGATGATTCCATTGGCCGTAGGGTTGTATCGTGCTTTTTCGATTCTTAACTATGAAGGTATACAATTATGTACTGAAAATGCCTTAGATGTTAATTTATAAACTTAAACCAATTCATAGAAATATTAAAGGTTAAAACTTATAAAGAATATATAACTATATAACAATTTTCATTCTTGTTTCTATGTTATTTTCAATATTTATGGACGACACAATTTGACATGTTATAGAAATATATTTAGTGCATAGATTGAGAGATGTATTCATAAAGAATAGAAATATATAATTGAATTGACTTCTACAAGGCTGCAAAATTATATAAAAAAATTATGAATTCATCCCTGAATCAACATATATAAGTTTCCTTGAACAATTAGTTGCTTTTTTCATGTAAATGTAGCAGAACAATCCTCCTAATAAGATATTTAATTGTTTTTCACCTAATAATAACAATTTCTTTCTGACCAATATTTACATATCCTATACCTTTTTTTTTTCTTGCATTTTAAATGTTAAACTTGTGTCATAATGTACTTACATAAATTGCAAATTATATTGTAGTGAAAATAATTGTAAAAACCAACTTAAGAAATGTTTCAAATGCATTAAAAAGATGTATACTTTAGTACATATCCCTGTAGTTAGGTTTTATTATCTGTGAATGGCTATATAAGTCACTACCTATCATGATAAATATTTGCTATATATGGCGTATTGTAATATTAATTGATTATTAAGTATTTAGACCCACCTATGAATCGTATCGTATCTGGTTATGAACAGGTTTTTTGGACTGTGTATATCGAGTAAGAATACCGAAGTTCCCTTTTTACATTATAATGAACTATAGTAAACTTCATTTTCTCTCACAATCTTCTAAGTGTACTATTGAGTTTTAGCACAATCGTAGTTCAATATCTCTTTAGTAATAGAGTGAAGTTGCTAGTGGATTAGCAAAAGTGTCAAATTTCACCATTCCTGACAGCTTTTGCGCAAATTTTGAGTTTAAAATGGCGAATTTTACATTTGCTATTCCACGGAAAACTTCACAATGTTACTGAAGTGATACTGTGACTTGGGCTCAAGGTATATTGTTTAATAAATCAAACTTTTCTGAAAAAAATCATGATTTCGTAAGTAACATTAGTTTTTAAATCCCAGGAACTTGTTCATTACCTAGATATCAGGTCTCTTCGCTTCACACCATTGTTGATTGTTCCATTTGGTATAATCAATATAATTCACAATACATATGATGTCATAATCTTTATTGTCCATCAATTTCTTTTGTTAAAACTAATGAATATCATCACAATATGTTCACCTGTAGTATAATTGTAATATTGGCATAGTAATTAATGTTCCTAATTTGAGAGAAAGGATAATGAAATCAAAATTCTCTAGTCAGGATGTTGGCATTTATAATTTATACGAAATTAAAGATTTGAGCGGTCGTCGTCGCATCATTTGCGTGAAAACTAGATAGGGTACGTTATAAATGTATATTTCACAATCAAATATTAGATGATAAAGGATAGTTTCGAAATATTTTGGAAAGTAACTGTTATTTTTAAGCCCATAGTTGATCGTTGCAGTTTATTTTCCATTAAGTTACACATGCATATTCTCATTTGTAATTAAGTTCGTTATTTAATGAAAGCATTATAATTAAAGTACTTGAATACGAGTGTATTTTAAGTAAATAAAAATAAATTTTGGGGCGATACTTGCTGTCTTTTATTTATGTTTTCATTGGAAGAAACTAAGTACTCGTACAAAGTCATTACACATTCAATATGCTGCATGAGCTAACCTTACCTATATTCAGTGACTACATGAAGTTGTTAGACACGATGTTACATACATACATTCACATTCTTTATTCCCTTTCGGAATATTTATGACAGGTATATGACAGGTTACTAGTTCATCGCTCCATCAGTCGATTCGTGAAGAAGTTAACGCAAGACCAAAGAATGATTATATAATTGTAAGTAAAGTCAATTACAAGAGGTATCAAGGAAAAATAAAACATCATGATATGTAACACTTATTATTTTTACAATTCAATTATATTATCTAAAACGTAATATTAGTGAATTGTTATAGACAAGACAAAGATAAAGATCATTAATCCTTGCGGGATAATCAAAGGTTTAGGTGTCCATCTCCGCAACTGCGAAGGAAGTAATTTCATGGCCACCTCGAACCCACGTGTTGACCAGATAGTCAGTACTGAATATGACAGGTAAGCCACGTCGCCATTTACAAGCACTAACTATTACTTGATCGAGGAACAGGTAGGTTTCCTCACGATCTTTTCCCTTACCGTAGTATTCGATGCATATCGTAAATGTATTTTTACTGCGAAAAGGTACATAAAAATTTATCAAACTTCATTTCCATTGGTACATGCTCAAGCGGGATTTGAACCCTGTACCCACTGATACAGAGTCAAGCCCCAAACAACTGAGCTACTTCGAATTATAGAAAAAAGATATTCTAGTATTATACTAAGTCTAAATTTACTACATTCATTTTAATTCTCTACAGTTAATTGATATAAACTTATAAATAAGTGTCCTGGTTGTTAGATACAACTAGAATACATATCTTTACATTATTAACTATTTCTTCATACAAATATTAAATTTATCAATTTTTTTTATTTATTTACACACAAAGTGAAGACAAAGGTACATAAGCCATACAGGCAATAAATTTATCAATAATAAGTTATTTGGCATCCTTTTTCCTCCCCTTTGTAGTTGTTTTAGTCCTTTTCCATTTCATTCGGCGATTTTGAAACCAAACTTTCACCTGTGAACCAATTTAATTATTCATTCTACTTTATCCCACGTTAGAATGACTCGTCAATAAAATGTAGCTTTGAATAAATGACGACTGACGTGATAGGTGACTAAGCGACTAGGGATTTCCCCTTTATCATACATATACATTCATCTTTACTCCCTTTCGGAATGGACAGAACCTTTGAGACATGACAACATCTTCTTGGTCATTTATTAGGATGTATACAAGGGCTATGTTGTCATATGCCATATATATGACAACAGGTGCCTAACTTATGCCCCTATAGATGCCATATTCCCCTAGTCCCTTAGTCACCTCGTAAGACATACCGGGAAGAACAGCTAGTTATCATTCTTTTTACGCCCCAGTCTACCGCAGGACCACTAAGTAAGAGAGTGTATACACAAAATATGTCTCTGAATGGCAAATTTGCTAGTATAAGTATTGTCGATCCATACCATTGAACCAAACCTCGCCAAACTGAAGTAAAGTATTTCATGAGTATTAATATATATAAAGTATTTCAAACAACGTGAGGAAACCTACGTGATCGTCGAACAGGTAATTGTCAGTGCTTGTAAATGGCACCTGTCACATTAAGCACTGACTATCTGGTCAACACGTGGTTCGAGGTGGCACTAGAATTACTACTTTCGCGATTGCGGAGATGGAAACCTGAACCACTGACTACCCCACAAGGGTTAATAGTAGTGAATGCGTTAGTCTTTTTTTGTCATTTACTTATGAATCCACTGGGAAACAGGTGTTAAGTTTATGTATGTACATCATAGACTAGGTAGGATGTACGTGCTAATTATTGCGTGCTTTAAACGTTCATACATATCACACCTGATTCCCTGTAGAGGGGTAAGCAGTTTCTTTTTTTGTATTTTCCGAGTGTAAGTTACCTGTCTTTCTGTGAGATGCAAAGCCACTGCGATCTCGTACCGTCGAAGCCTCGTCAGGTAGTTGGCTCTACTGAACTCTGCCTCCAAACTGCGAACCTGGGACTTCGTGAACGCGGTCCGTTCTTTCCGACTGCTGGACTGCTTTTGATCTGGATAAAATTAAAGGATGGATATTTCACTAGGAATAATTATATATTTATTGATATTTCCATATTGTTTGATTTGAAATTACAAATGGTTACAAAAAAATATAAACGCATATCCTCTTCTGTCCCACGTTAGACTGAGACGCAATAGAATTCAAATTAGATGCCGTTCTTCCCGAGATGTCATAGGAGGTGACTAAGGGACTATTAACCGATAGGTTAGCAACCTGACACCAATGTTCCCTATAACATTACAACCCAAATACATATTCATGCTAAAAAGTGACCTTTGAGATACTATCGTCTCCAAGATTCTATCCACTTCGAAAGGATTAGAGGACCTAAATGTATATGTGTGTATATCCTCTTTAAATCACAAACCAAGACAGTGTAGCCATTAAATTCACCTGCATTCAATAACGGTGTGCAGACATAACAGATATTAAGTCTAGGGCATAAACAGTGGCGCCTAGGTCATTTATTATCACACGTGGGGCGTAAACATACGTACATACCCATAAAGAGCATGTATGAGAAGGTTAATGGGTGTGAGTGAAGCAAGAGTTTTGTCAGGATCGTTCCAGGTCGCGATCGATATTCTCTACCTATCCTGTTGCGGACGTAGAGGCGTGAATATGTGTATATACGAGTAAGTAATGTACATATTCAAAAATTTAGTGGAGATACTGCCTATTCAATAGGCTATAGTCAGCGCTTATATCCAGTTATATGAAACGTAAGTTGCGGCTCTGTGTTGCTAATTAATATACAAACACATACATTTATACAAGCCTCTACGTCGCTAACTGGATAGCCAGAGCCTCGATCGCCACCTGGACCGATCCTGACAAATCTCTCTTGCTTCACTCACACCGATTAACCTTCTCATACATGTTCTTCTGTTCTTCACACTATATACTCGCGCCTTGGGAAGAATGTCTCCAAATTGAATTGTATAAGTTCTACGCGGCCTACCCCGTCCAACTTTACCTTCCACTTAGATTTTATAGATTCCTTTCGTAAGCCTCCTTTCATCCATCCGCTCCATGTGTTGATTCTAATGAATATCTAGTTAGTTTAAAGCATACAGATCAGATAGTCAGTCCTCAATTTAACAGGTGGTAAGCCATGTCGCCATTTACAAGCACTATTACCTGTTTGGGTACAGGTAGGTTTCATCATAACTTTTTCCCTCACCGTAGTATTCGGTGCATTTCGCAAATCTATTTTTATGACGAAAATGTACATACTCATACATCATTACAGTTTATTTCCATTGGTACATGCTTAAGCGGGATTTGAACCCTGTATCCACTGATACAAGAGTGAAGCGCCAAACAACTGAGCTACACAAAATTTCGAATTTGAATTACCTACAATAAACACTATGGTGAGGGAAAAAAACATCAAAAAACTAACTCTCTAATTTATACATCAGATATATGTAGATTACAAAACGTCATATATAAATAAATGTTATACGCAATTTTTACTTACCTACATTCACAGTACAATTTTGAATATCTCCATTTTCTTCTTTTGCATTCCAACTTTCATCAGCTTTTGAGCTTTCGAAACTTTGAAAATTACTTTCACAACATGACCAATTTTGTATGGGTATGGATTCAAAATGTGGATAAGCTTCGTAATTTTGCAATTCGAAGTTTTGAAAATAATTTTGTTGGTGACTTATGTTCACATATGGAGTTTCGTCCACAAATTGACTTAAAAAGTTTGTCTTGATGTATTCCATGTTTATTTTCCTTCTATAAGATGCAAGAGCTATAAATTTTACTTAAAACACTCAAAAAGTATTAGTTATGAATTAGTATTTGTTATATTGCACACTGAAATATAATTTAAAATTCCCAATGTGTTTGCAAAGCACATTAATTTTCAAGCAAGGATTTTTCTCTCCTACAAATAACTACATTTTCACTCTACCTAAAATATAAGTTATAATAGTCTATTTTTTCCTTTGATACAATTAAATGAATCAAACGACTATAGCCTATGGTGTCAAAATAATTACTGCGCAGACGCAGAGTGGTGATTTCATCAAGAGGAACAAAAGGGAGGGACTATTGAGGACACGCCCTTTAAAAAATACATATATACATACACATCACGCCTGATTCCCTGTAGAGGAGACTTCGTTGACAATCATACACCTTCCTATACACACGGCGGTTATATGTAGTTCTAACTTCAACCTTTTGCACTATTTTTATCAATAATAAAAATACATGTGGGCCGGGCCGACTTAATCATTCGATGTAAGTTAAAATTAAAATATATTAAAAAAAAACATGCATTTATATTATATACATACACGCCGAATAACCGAAGTTTTGTTTAGTCATAAAGGTTTCGAAAAATTTTACTTATATGTAGCTTGTTACAAAGAAAACAATATAAAATACCGTCCTGTGATAGAATGCTAATTAGCTGCCGTTCTTCACGGGATGTCGTAGAAGGCTACTAAGAGTCTAGAGGTCCATGTAACCTATTCAGCGATGGGCTAGCAATCTGTCACCAAAGTTCCATATAACATCACATCCCCAATACACAAGCTAATAAGCGACCAAAGTTATGTTTTATGTCTCCAAGGTTCTGTCCACCCCAAAATACAATGAAGGACGTGAATGTATATCTATGTATTATGTAAGTGTGTATGTTGAGCGTAGTACTACTTACACGCGATATCGGAAGGTGAACTGAATCGTGCAACCGGGGACCGGCAGAGAAACGGGAGCGATTCTTATCCCATCCTTATTAGCAGGAACTAATATTGTTTGAGTATAAATGTAATCTGTGTAGATAAACATATATTCGTACGTACCATGTAGAAAATCTATGGCCGCTCAAAACCAAGATAACAAGGTATTCAACGCGTCGGCGGCCTAAGTACACCAATGCTATGTAAAATATCAGTTAAAAATCACTTCAGTAATTATGCCCGAAAGTATGACTATAAGTTGTACCATCGTTGGTTCAGAAACCTGTATAATACATTATATTTAATTGTCATACTACTACGTAACTACGAATAATTCTCAGTCACTTTTAATGTCAAAAAGACAAACGCGTTCACGACCATTAACCCTTACGGGGTAATCAGAGGTTCATCTCCGCAATTGCGAAGGTAGTAATTGTATAACCACCTCGAACCGATGTGTTGACAGTCAGTACTCAATGTGACACGTGGTAAGCCATGTCGCCATTTACAAGCACTGACTGTTACCTGTTCGAGGAGAAGAAATATTATCTGGACTGGTCTGAGTTGGTTACAAATATACCAGTCCCAGATCCGCACAGGACTACAGTAGAACGTGGGAATGGTAAACCCCGAGGGAGTAGCCAGAGCGATTTAATTAGTGCACTATTGATATGGATTCATAAACATTTCGTCACCAAACATCTAGGGGAGTGAAATTAGGTTCTCACTCAAATCATTCGATTAGTGATTACTGTGATGGTTAAGGATTTGTATAGATGGTAAGTAGCTGCATTTGTTTATGGTTAGGGGTTGTATAAAGTATATTTAGGGTATTTCAATTCGAAATACATTAATTTAGCCGAATAACAAAATACATTCTTTGGAACTTTTGTAACTGTCTATATTTTAAAGGATATTGAAGCTGTATGATTAAGCTATAAATATAAATGAATTCTAACATATATTAACCACCGAATGTGTATATGGAGGTGAATGGTTAGTTAGCGTGCCCAAGCTCGGTCATCTATCTGCGATTTTCCGCCGTTCAACACTAATCGTATTAAGACACATACAGACTTTCATATATTCTTGTAATTTAATCCCTTTCGGGATGGACGGTACCTCGGAGAAATTATAATATCTCCTAGATCACTTACATAACATTAATAAAACAAAACATTAACTTCACGACTTGTGTATACACACTCTCTTTTTTATTATGGCAGGGTAGTCAGAGGCTTGAGTGCCCATCTCCGAAATTTCGAAGGCATGTTAGGTATGGGTCACTCGAAGCCCGCGTTTCACTTGATAGACAGCACCCAACGTGACAGGTAGTGAACCGTATCGCTGTATATAGGCACTGACTATTACCTATCCTGAGGGATAGGCAGGTTTCCTCACGATGTTTTCCCTCACCGTTAGCGACCGTAAATTATGTACGTAAATGAAATACACATATTTAAATTTCATTCATAGATCACTTATTAGCATGTATATTGGGTTGTCCATTCTAACTAGTCCCAAATCAGCAAAGGTAAAGATATCCTATTCAAACAATATTATTTTTCGTCACCCAATACTCTGACAGATATATTTGTTCAGTCTGGCCACCCTACTTAGCCTCACGACCTCATTAACACGTGTCACGGGTAGGGAAACAAACAGCGCTGTTTGTACTATACTTCCACTTTGACTGTAATGCTTGAAGGAGTCGGCAGAAGTTAGGTGTAGTTATAATATGAAATTTAGGGAATGTGGTAAAGGTCACGAACCAAATATAACCATGGATAGTATTATATTATCTGTGACCATGGGTAAAGGTACTGAAAAATACGATTTGAAACCAAAGGTACTGGGTTCAAACTCCCCAAAAGAAATGCTGTATTAACTATACAACTGTAACTGTACATTCACGACATTGAATTGCTTGTCATGTACAGAACCTTGATGCAATATCGTCACTATAATTTTTAGTCAAACTCTCAGGGTTATAATAGGATTTATATAAAATATTAATAAAAGGATACTAGTACATCCATAGATTCCACTCATCCTTAATCCCACAGTCATTTCTCACGACGTGTCGGGATAGGTAGTAACTAGCTAGCGAGCATACTGTATATGACACAAAATAGCACGAAACAAAAAAACCTCGAGGCTAGAGTTTCTTGTTGGTTCTTCTCCAAGCTAGGGCTTCCGAACCAATGGTAGAGTCATAGTTGTAAGACAACCAGTTCCACTCAATATATTTCGACGTTCAATGAATGTACTATTACTGTGCTTATATTGAGTAAAATTGTTTGAATTTGAAATTATATTTTAATTAGAAAGTCCAATATTTAAATTAAATTTGTTTTTAAGATTATTTAATTATAAATTAAAGACAATTTTCATATTATAATGTTTTTTTTTATTTTTAATAAGTAATATTTATGATCCTTATGTTGAATAAAAAGCATCTCATACAAAAAATAATGTGTAGTAATGAATATAATACAATAATAATGTTATCGAGTTTAGTAACTAATCTTCTGACTACCCCGAACAAGACTATCGTCGTGTTTTAATGCTTTTTTGTCTTTTTCACACTAACTTATCGATATAAAGTCGATCACACCCCATTTTAAGCCAGATGTTTTAAATGTCATATGGAAAAAGTTTACACATTTTAGTAGGTGTCAACTTATTTATAAATGTTACGCCCGCGTTCAAATTCGAATGAATTTTTTTATGACCTCCGTGGCCCGAACGGTTAACCACCTGAACGCTAATCTCTGCCTCCAACGGGAATCTTTGGGACCTCACGCCCAAAGATGAGATTATAATTATATATAAGCATATATGTATTTCTCAAATGTACGTTTTAGTTAATATAAACAAGTCTTAAATATACTTAGCAAGAGCTGGTTCAGTTAGTGTACTCATTTCCTACAATATTAATATAGTATTGTTTCCTTATCAATACTCCCATCGGATATCACGGATCTACATGTGTCCCATTCTTCATATTGCTTTCGGAACAATATTATAGGATAATATTCTATATGATAAAATTACTGAAGAATACTTTGCGAATATTATCACCACTTCTTATATCTATAAGATAGGGTTAGAAGAGGATTAAAACCTAAATAAAACTAAATTGGAGACATTCTTCTTAAGGCGGTTGTGTGCAGAACAGAAGAAAATCTATGATAAGGTGTGTAAGTAAAGCAAGAGAGATTTGTCAAGATCGTTCCAGGTGGCGATCGATAGACTCTGCCTATTCCATTGAGAAATAGAAGCGTAAACCAATCTTTACAACTTTTCCCCATTTGACGAACGGTTTGAAACCGGTTTATCTGTCTACCCTTTCAAGGATTATATATCACATATGTGTTCAGTAGTTTTATGAACCGTCAACAAAACAAACACGGGTTAAACAGATAATAAATTAGTCGTTTCGGCCACTCATAGAGGCCGCTAATCTATTCTCCAGACTTGATCTACATTTAAAATATGCTATGATCTGTTTATAACTATGATGAAATTATAGTCAAATACTACGACTGTTATTCGAGGTTTGAGTGACCACTGTAAGATATAAGTAGGAAAATCTTTGATTATATGTAAAAAAAAATCATCTTATAGTCAAAACGTTAGAAGTACCTGTAACCGTCGACTGTGTATAAGAAAGTGTATGAGTGTCAATGAAGAGAAATTGTTTTGTCAGGATCAGGACAGATGGGAATCCGTGATCTGGATCAGGCGTGATGTGTATGTAGATAGTCAATACGTGACAGGAGAGTCTATCGTCATTAACTGGCTTTTGCCTATATAAATAGTTGTAATTTTGCCTAATCTCCGAGTATATGTGATATCTCCGAGCTTCTATCTCTTAAAGGAAAAAAATATATCGGAAAAAGTATATACCATACCGCATATAACATACGGAATAAAAAAAAACATAAAGCCAAAGTGGAAGGTAGAGTTGGACGGGGTAGGCCGCGTAGAACTTATAGAGATTAAATTGGAAACATTCTTCTCAAGGTGGGTGTCTGGAGCGTGAAGAACAGAAGAGCATGTGTGAGAAGGTTAATGGGTGTGAGTGAAGCAAGAAAGATTTGTTAGGATCGTTCCAGGTGGCGATTGATAGTATTTGCCTATCCCGTTGAGGACATAGAGGAGTGACGTTAAGTAAAAATCAGTAGTTTTCAAAAATGCATTTATTTAACACCTTTACATATTAAAAACAAATTAAAAAGCGTGTTGTACTATTTTTGCTTAAAACGATTTAAAATAATACAGAAGACATAAAATTTAAATGAATTCGTAATATCTTTCTAAAAGGCATGTTTGTAAGAGATTATCTTGTACTCAAGCCCATTAATCCTTTTAATTAATTAAGATTAAAAAGCATCTTCATATTAATTAATACAGATAAATAACAATAATGAAGCTTTTACTTAAAAGTTACCATCATGTAGCAAAATAATTATGTACCAACTAAAGTTTCTTTATAACTAAAAATCTAGATTCATTATTATAGTAACAAAATTCAATTTATATTATCTCGTTCAATACATTGAGAAAGCACACTTTGGTTAATAGATAATGATGATAAAAGAAAAATGTATTGTGACGAAGCTATATTTCGAAATGGTCTATGATCTGTCACATTGACTGCAATCTGGTAAAAGTTGGTAAACATCGTTAGGAAACCTGCCTTACCCTCGGGATAGGTAATAGCCAGTTCCTGTATGCAGCGATGTGGTTCTTTACCTATCACGTTGTGTGCTGTCTATCTAGTGAAACGCGGGTTTCGAGTAACATAAAACAATTGTGTTGTATATGAAATAAACGATATATATTTCATTTTTCTTAATTTATGTAAGCAATAGTGTAATGTCTAATAATAGCGTTTCTACTCGTACTAATAAAAATCTATATGTCATGATAAATTGTAAAACACACAAAAGTTGTTAATTTGTGTTTGGAACTAAAATACAATATAATCAGCTGCTTTTTTAGATAATTTCGGGCGATAGTCACAACAACGTTATTAAGTTTCTTACACATTTTTCTAAACAAGCTTACTGTGTCAATTTGCAAGTATTATGAACGTGTTTATGATTTTAAATAAATATTAGTATTTATAAGTATTGATTTTGAACGTAAGCATAGCTCTTAGTCATAATTTTAAGGCTTGTATTATTACTTAGAACTCTAATGTAATGCGAAGCTACGTTGAATGAAGCTTTCTAAGCAATGTGTTCGTGGAATGTTCATTTACATCTAAATTTCCTTCGTTTGCATTCTTCTAGTTTTATTGCGCTTTGACAGGCAGTGAGATAGATTTCCGAGGTTCCGGCTGAAAAATAAAGAATAAATAAATGTTTAAAAACATTGAATAATAAGGTACAGGTACATACGCTTCATATTTGCCTTCCAGGGTAGTCAGAAGTTTTACATACATAACATAACATACGCTTCACGACTTGTGTATACACACTCCCTTTTTTATTATGGCGGGGTATAGCTTGAATGCCCATCTCCGAAATTTCGAAACCATGTTAGGTATGGGTCATTCGAAGCCCACGCTTTGCCACCGACAGAATAATAAAGCCCAAATTTTAACAGAGGTGTTAAAAGGTCAATAATAAGATCCTTCGAAATCAGAATCGTAAATGGATGCAAAAGCAGGCAATTCGTAATATGAATCACACATAATTTATCGTTCGTAGATACTATATATGAATCTCCAGGGAATGAATAGGTAACGTGGCGATATTTTACCTCCAGAATATCTTTTTTATAGAGAAAATAGAACATCTTTACTGACTGTAAATTCAACATAACTGATGTTGTCTGTCTGAATGTCCATCTTTGTCATGTTTTTATCTTACTTTATCACTTCTTTATAAAAATTTAGTTTCAACATTAAGTCATATGAGTCATGTAGAGTTATAATGCGTTCATGGACGTTGTGACTTATTTAATATTCAATTGAAACGTATGCTGTAAACGTGGTGTTTTTATTATAAACATTGTAAATCATTATTACATTATGTTCTAACATAATATCATAGTTAAGTTTGTAACCAAACGCGTTAAGTTTGTAACATAACCAGAAGAGTTAGAACCTTTTTACTGCGACAATAACTCACATAAGCTACATCCTAGTTTGTAGGTTTTTATAGTAATCTTTTTGTATTGTGTATGTTTTTGTAGCGGTGAATAAACGCCTTATATGGAAATAATTTATTATGATAATTTCGCTGGTATGTGTGATAAATGTCCGTGATATTGGCATAATTGTCTTATACAACAAATGCTATTATTTTTCATCAATTGACGAATTGGTAATCTGCAGGGAATCAGGTGTGACGTGCTTGTATGCTATTCATTTTTGATCCACAAATACGAATAATATATAAAATATGTGTGCGAATAAAAAGCGACTGTAGAAAACAAAAAGAAGCAAATAAAACGAAACAAAAAAAAATAAATAAGATTTATTCATAACAATAAAACTCAATTTAACCGATTTCACTCAATGTTGCCAGATTAAACATTGTGACAATAACAAAAAGAGATTCGAGCTGGCCCAATAATACCAGCCTTCAAGCAAAATTTCCATCCTCACACTAATTTTTACATTAATTAAATTAAACTTTGTTCATTGAAGCAATAAAATATATATCCAGTGATTTATTAATTATATCGTGTTTAAACCGTAATTATATTTAAACTTATCTAACACAATCACATCACACATTTATTAAAAATTCGCTTCAATCTCTCTATCCACAGAAAATTCTTTAAATAAAACATAGATTTGAAAATGGCTGACCAGCTATGCTTTATAAAAACATATCTAACATTCCTCGATATAATCTGTGTTATTTACATTATAAATTTACTAGTATTAGTTCTTCAGATGTAGTAAAGTTCTGTTATAGGATATTATGTATTTATCTCTTTGCAATCGTAATTATTAAAAAGAATAACAAAAGTATAAATCCTTTCACTGCATCAATTTTTTTAAATTCAAGGACACACTAAATCTTGTATTCAATAAGTACTCAGACCCACACAAAATTTTAAAAATACTGTTACTATATAAATAACACATTGCAATATGTCGAATCTAAAATAGGCCCAATGAGGTTGAAGGTATAAAGAAGACAGCATATAAGAAAGAGTAGGAGAAGAGATATTAACGACACGCTATTGGCTGTTGCGATTTCATTTACGCAAGTTGTCATATAGTTAAAATAAAAGCCTTAAGTGTTACATTATCGTGTTATATGGAAATTATAACATCTCAGAAACTTTTGTATGAGGCAACTTTTTAGTTCATTTGAACTATTTTAAAAGAAGGTTGCTTAACAACTAATAATCTTTATCACACCATAGACAAGCTAAATTTCTAGTAAGTGACAATGCTTTAATATATATATTTTTATAAGTTAACAGTATTTTTAAGAACTTGTGATACGGTATCAGTAGTTTTTAACATAATGGTTGGACTGATAAATGTACCAATCATTGACTATTATACGTCAATGATATATAGCTACATATAAAAGCCTGTATAGTTATTAGTGTAAATTAATGACACTCCTATAAACACACTCACACACTCAATATAGCTTAAAATTAAGATTGGAATGACAAATTGTAGGTCTTATTAAATCTGATCTTTACTTATCTCAATGATCTCCATAGCAACCGATAATAATGCGATCTATGCATATATGTTGAGATCGATTCTAAAATTAAGTTTAAAAGAATCCAATTTTTTACCTAAATAACCTTACTGACTTACTGTATATTAAGTAGATGAATAATATTTAGGACACTACTATTAAATGACAATCTTATTCGTATGCCACAGAATATTATTAAATCTGTGTAGAATAGACTTATAATTACAAGTAACTCCACTAAACATAATTGTTACATCACTGCGTAAAAAAAAACTGGAAAATATTAAATGCAACATTTATAAATATAAAATAAAACAATTGATTGAATTGAATCTTTATGTCATGAGTTAAAATCCCTGTCACATTTGAATCAATGTTAATTTAAGGACAGGTTTCTTGCTTAAAATTTAAAAAAAAAATTAATAAAAATCTCTACATTAAAGTGCTAATATAAATAATACTTAAGCTAGGTTTCGGTTCGGTCCTATCCATCTATCTTTGAACTGCAGATAATAAATATGGTTCACTATGCCAAAAACATATACCTAGTTATCGATGTACAGTCAGCGCTAAAAGCGCAGTCCCAGTAACTTTTTATAAATTTTCAAACTGGCGCCACTATGCATTGTCATGGCCACTATACGTTCGCGTGCTTCGAAATGAAAAATATTGTCTTTTGTTCTTTTAAACGTAACCTTATAAAAAGTTACTGGGACTGCACTTTTAGCGTTCACTGTACATCTATAAAAACATTATAGTATGTTAATATACCATGTGGTATTATTATATAACTATTTACGTACAAACCCTGTTCTTAATAACTGATAAGTATCAAATAGAAACTTCAGATGTAAGTCTACTCAACATATAAAGAAATTTAACATCTGCACTTCAGAGATAGTCACATAGACCGGTCCATATTGAATAAAAAGAACTAATTAATTAAATTATTTCTATACAATAATTAAAATAGCTAAGAGCGTGTTGTGTAATTAAAACCTTGCAGAGTCTGTGATAAAAAGCTCTTGCTAATCTGTGTCGTGGCAAATCTAAAACACAGACTAAGGAATAAAGCTAAAATAAAATAAAATGTAATACTTAAATTGAGTATAACATGATTATGGCGATATTGTTTATTAACTGATTATTACATAAAATTTAATTTTAATAGCTTTTTAGCCAAATAGTTCTTAATAATGAACTAAGTAAAAGGTTATGTTTATAATCCTTTCTTCTTAATGATATAAAAATATGAAATATTGACATAATCATGTTAAACTTCACCTTAAAAGACGGAATATTTTACATTCACTCCGTAGCATAAGCAAACTGGGCTACGAAATCAATACTGCGTAACTAAATATATATTTATTTAATACTACTGTATTCCGTAGCATATATTTATAATGTATTTAACAGTAAAATTTTCCGCTTATGCTACGAATTTTCATACAAAGGCTTTGATATAATTTATTCCGTGTTTTCCAAAGCCTTTTATAATACAGCTTGGCTTTAAACTTAAAGCACAGTGACATTCAAAAATAGCACTTATAACTATGCAAATAAGATACAATCTACTGGTGAGTCGCACTGCTTATGCCCAGGGCATTGAATAACTTGGATTTTAAGTTCATCCGCGGCTCGTTTGACTGATTCGCTCCCTAGAGGCGAAAAGAAAACAAAATAAAATAAATAAGCAAAAAAAAATATATTAAAAAATGCTAAGAAAAAAGTTAAGTTGTCATTAAACTATAGAAGAATATTTTTATAATTCTTTCCATAAAATCATACCATTTATGAACGTATGAATTTATTACTTGAAAACAACTTAACTTTTCGGATAGCAAATAAAATAATTAATATTATATACACAACAAAACAAACACAACATTAAAAAAGCAGTAAACAAGTAATTTTAATCGTGGTTAATGAGGTGCTTCATTGACCGAATGAGTGAGTGAACGAATGGAAGTTACATGCTAATAGTAGTAATGATTAATTTTATTATGCAGAGAATTGTTTAATTGTTAAAGTAGTATTTAATAAACAGTTATTTTTTATATTGTTGTCTAAAGTTTATTAATCATGTTATTGTTCCCTATATGAAAACTATAAAACCAATAGTTAAATTTACACCGGTTATTAAACTAATCAAAATTCCCATGACACTTAACACTAAATTACTTTTAAACGTAATCATCGTTTAGTTAGGTGCCTGTGAGTGAATGTAAATGAGTCTTTACAATGACAGATGGTGCAAGCGTTATTTGACATTTCTGACAAGCACCCTTAGAAAAGACAAAACGTTTCAAGGATAATTAATAGCAAACGGGACTTATCGCGTATGTTTTTAAATAATAAAGTTACCTTTATTAACCCGACGTTTCGGCTACGTTACAGCAGCCATGGTCACGGGCAGACTGACGACGCATATTTCTTCGCCTCCAACGCAGCGCTCTGTCAGATTCTTCTCCGACTACCCTCACTGCTTCGTTTTTATTAAACACACGCGACCTACACACTACACTCACAGTATCTTGTGGCTTCACACGATCATGCTGAACCGAATGTCGATCTATCACGGTATTCCACGCCGAAGACAGTTTGTAACCTCCTTCACGATTGAATGTACTGTGCTTTTTTATTTCAATCGCCTCGCGTACAATTCTACTGTAGTATCGGCGTTCACTAGAGAGCACAGTGGGTTTATGAAGCTCAATCCAATGATTTGAACCCTCGTTTAGTAGATGTTCGGCTATTGCTGACCTATTGGTATCCAATTTCTTGACCGCTGCAATGTGTTCCTTCACTCTGTCCGCTATAGACCGTTTGGTCTGTCCGACGTAAGATTTCCCACAGCTGCAATCAATCTTATACACACCCGGTGTTTGGTACGGGATTACATCTTTAGGTGTTCTCAGAAAGTCTGTTACCTTCGAAGATGGAACGAAAATAGGCTTGATCGAGTAGTTCTTCAAGACTGTTCCAACTTTGTCTGTAACACCCTTCACATAAGGCAGGAACACCGGCACGCGATCCACACACGGGGGTTTCTCTCTTTTGGATATACGGTTTACCAACTTAGTACCTACGTAATGACCATTTCTCCTAAGTACATCCCGAACATACTGCAGCTCCTCGTCCATATGCTCAGGGTCGCACAAATCCCTAGCCCTGCTTGTGAGAGACGTCGCCACAGAAACCATGTGTTTCGGATGATGATGTGAGGATCCATGGAGGTACCGATCTGTGTGTGTAGGTTTTCTGTAGATAGTATGCGAAAGTGTGCCATCAGGTCTCACCATAACCTTTACGTCAAGGAATGCAAGTGATCTATCAATTTCCATCTCACAAGTGAACCTTATATTCGGATGAATAGCATTCAGGTATATCAACCACTTATCTACTTCTTGTGCGCCTCCTTTCAATATACAAAAGATATCATCAACATATCTTAACCACAGTTTAATATTTTGAGCCCCACTATTCAAAGCCTTCTGCTCAAAATGCTCCATCCAAATGTTGGCCATCACTGGAGCTACAGGGCTACCCATAGCCACGCCATCAATTTGAAAAAAGAACTGTCCTTGGTATATGAAGTAATTCCCAGCCACACAATTTTCAAGCAAGTCAGCATAATGGATAGGAAGATCATGACTCACAAGCAACGTTCTAACAACATCAAGACAATCCCTCACTGGAACGTTGGTAAATAATGACTCAACATCAAAACTCACCATAATTTCATCCGGTTCCAACTTCAGATTATCAATAATGGCGACGAAATGGCGAGAATCCTTCACAAAAGATGGAGTTTTACCCACTAGTGATTGCAGTACAGATGCAACGTGCTTTGCCAAGTAGTACGTAGGTGAATCAATTTGACCTATCAACTGACCTATTTTAGCGTTATATTCTTCTACATTCATTATTACAGTGGCATTCCCTTTATCAGCTTTGAGAACTAAAACGTCTTTGTTTTTTCTAAGGTTCATCAATGCTTTTCGCTCACCTGCAGTAACGTTTGACTTGGGCAATTTTGATTTTCGCAAGATAACGGCCACATCTTGTCGTAAAATGTCCGCCTCCTTCGAGGGTATTCTGTTTATTGACATTGAGGCGGACATTTTACGACAAGATGTGGCCGTTATCTTGCGAAAATCAAAATTGCCCAAGTCAAACGTTACTGCAGGTGAGCGAAAAGCATTGATGAACCTTAGAAAAAACAAAGACGTTTTAGTTCTCAAAGCTGATAAAGGGAATGCCACTGTAATAATGAATGTAGAAGAATATAACGCTAAAATAGGTCAGTTGTTGTCGGACACGAGTGTATATAAGTCGGTGTCGTATAACCCCACAGCGAGAGTAAATAAGCGAATACGTGAACTTTTGAAGTGCCATCAGAATGTCTTTACGGAGGATGAGTTTAAAACACTTTCACGACCCAGGATAACTCAACCACCTAAGTTATACGGATTGCCGAAGGTGCATAAAACGAATATGCCACTACGTCCTATTGTGAGTCAAATTGATTCACCTACGTACTACTTGGCAAAGCACGTTGCATCTGTACTGCAATCACTAGTGGGTAAAACTCCATCTTTTGTGAAGGATTCTCGCCATTTCGTCGCCATTATTGATAATCTGAAGTTGGAACCGGATGAAATTATGGTGAGTTTTGATGTTGAGTCATTATTTACCAACGTTCCAGTGAGGGATTGTCTTGATGTTGTTAGAACGTTGCTTGTGAGTCATGATCTTCCTATCCATTATGCTGACTTGCTTGAAAATTGTGTGGCTGGGAATTACTTCATATACCAAGGACAGTTCTTTTTTCAAATTGATGGCGTGGCTATGGGTAGCCCTGTAGCTCCAGTGATGGCCAACATTTGGATGGAGCATTTTGAGCAGAAGGCTTTGAATAGTGGGGCTCAAAATATTAAACTGTGGTTAAGATATGTTGATGATATCTTTTGTATATTGAAAGGAGGCGCACAAGAAGTAGATAAGTGGTTGATATACCTGAATGCTATTCATCCGAATATAAGGTTCACTTGTGAGATGGAAATTGATAGATCACTTGCATTCCTTGACGTAAAGGTTATGGTGAGACCTGATGGCACACTTTCGCATACTATCTACAGAAAACCTACACACACAGATCGGTACCTCCATGGATCCTCACATCATCATCCGAAACACATGGTTTCTGTGGCGACGTCTCTCACAAGCAGGGCTAGGGATTTGTGCGACCCTGAGCATATGGACGAGGAGCTGCAGTATGTTCGGGATGTACTTAGGAGAAATGGTCATTACGTAGGTACTAAGTTGGTAAACCGTATATCCAAAAGAGAGAAACCCCCGTGTGTGGATCGCGTGCCGGTGTTCCTGCCTTATGTGAAGGGTGTTACAGACAAAGTTGGAACAGTCTTGAAGAACTACTCAATCAAGCCTATTTTCGTTCCATCTTCGAAGGTAACAGACTTTCTGAGAACACCTAAAGATGTAATCCCGTACCAAACACCGGGTGTGTATAAGATTGATTGCAGCTGTGGGAAATCTTACGTCGGACAGACCAAACGGTCTATAGCGGTCAGAGTGAAGGAACACATTGCAGCGGTCAAGAAATTGGATACCAATAGGTCAGCAATAGCCGAACATCTACTAAACGAGGGTTCAAATCATTGGATTGAGCTTCATAAACCCACTGTGCTCTCTAGTGAACGCCGATACTACAGTAGAATTGTACGCGAGGCGATTGAAATAAAAAAGCACAGTACATTCAATCGTGAAGGAGGTTACAAACTGTCTTCGGCGTGGAATACCGTGATAGATCGACATTCGGTTCAGCATGATCGTGTGAAGCCACAAGATACTGTGAGTGTAGTGTGTAGGTCGCGTGTGTTTAATAAAAACGAAGCAGTGAGGGTAGTCGGAGAAGAATCTGACAGAGCGCTGCGTTGGAGGCGAAGAAATATGCGTCGTCAGTCTGCCCGTGACCATGGCTGCTGTAACGTAGCCGAAACGTCGGGTTAATAAAGGTAACTTTATTATTTAAAAACATACGCGATAAGTCCCGTTTGCTATTAATCATGAGTATAAATCGCGAATCTCTTAAAACTATAGTTTCAAGGATAGACATCAAAATGTGAGATACAGACTTATGCATTCACTAAAGTCTACGTCAAGTGATCCATCTAATCATATATCATCAGTTAAAAGAATGCTAACTAGCCGTTCTTTCGGGCATGTCATCGAAGCGACAATGAAAGAATAGGGTCAATGGAATCTTGAATCATTTACGGTGATGGTCTAGCCCCCTGTCATCTTTGTTGCGTATAATGTCGTCACAACCCCAGTATTAATGCTAAAAGTGACCTTAGAGATTTTATATCCCCCAAAAGGAGTAATTGACGTGACTTTATAATTATTAGGCTTTATTGAGGCTTTGATAATGTCAAAAGTTAACTATGCCCTGGCGGCATATGGGCCGTGTCTGTATAAAAAGACTAGGAGGCTGTTACAGCGTGTCCAGAACGCGTGTGCCAGGTACTGTTTTCCTGTGCCCCCCAGGGCGCATGTCAGCCCCTTCCTTAGGGAGCATGGTGTGCTTAATGTTGAGGCACGTCAGAAATTTTTCCTCAGTTCCCTTCTGTTCGACATTGTTGGGTCTGGCGTGCCGGCGTACCTGTTCGATAAGCTTGAATGGCGGGCTCAGAGTAGGGCTACGAGGGATTGCGTTGCGCCTCTCGTCATACCTCGGCATAGAACAACGGCATTCCGGGGCGGATTTAAATACCACGCGACCAAGTGCTGGAACGATTTGCCGCCGCCGATTAGGGGGTGCGCCGCAAAGACTACTTTCAAAACCAAACTTAAGGCTTATTTATTGTTCCAGCAAAGTCAACTTTCGTGACCTTGGGTTAGATGGGGCTTGGGGTCAATAGTGACTGTAAGACTATGAGTATAAGTATTTTTATTTATTAAGATTATTAAGATTTATGTATTTGTCTATTTAAACTCATGTGTTTGATTCAACTTACCTATATGTATGTGTATATATTTATATTTATATAATATATATATATATATATTATATTTTTATTATTATTATTATATATATATTATTATTTATATTTTCTGTTTAACTCGTGCCCTCTGCGGCTCAGGCGGAGGATTGGCGTTGTGGGCTTTGGCCTGCAACATATGCTGAGCCTGGGCCCTTTCACAGTGACAGTGCAGTTTCCTGTCTATTGTAATAATTGTAAATGTAAATGTTTTTGTACCTGTGCTGTTTTTGTGAATAAAAATTTTTTCTATTCTATTCTATTCTATTATGTCTCTATGCGACTAAGGGACTAGAAGTAAACTGCATCTATAAGGCGAACGGGTTACAACCTGTCACCTTTGTTCCATAAAACGCCATCACCTCCTCAACATGCTTAAATTGACTACGTAATTTTGTCCCCCAAAAGGGATTAAAAAACGTGTCTATATGTCTGTACATTTTGATGTCTATTCCCTTGTCGTTTAGCCACTAGTCTAAGGGTGAAGTGCTGGTGGTTAGGAGCGGTGGTGGTCGGTGCTGACCTCGTCATGATGGTCGTGGGCCTCGAGGGATTCCCGACTGCCGGTGCGCCCTTGGCGGCCCTTCGATTGCTTAACAAACTCCATCGCCTTATGTGTACATGAGAGAGATATTAATGCTACGTTCTGGGCGGTAATACGATGTTTAGGGCGATAGATAGCTTAGCAATAACAAAACTTAACTTTTACGAAGAATTTTAAAATTGAACTATTGTATTCTAAGTTTACTCGTAGAGTATAATTGTGACTAAAACCCTTCTGAATTGGTATTTCAATTAACCTTACAACTAGTTTAAATTTTTGATATATTCGCTAAAATGCAATAAAAAATTAAAATATTTCCTTTTAAACGACTTTAACCAGTAGAGTCCAGAATTTCTCACACCCAAGTACTCAAATGCCTATTCATTACTTTCTCAAAGTATTGTCTCGGAAAGTGTAATTCACATCAACCCCTATTTTCATCCTTTACTATGCTCCGAAACTTCATAGCACTGAGTCTTACACCCTTAAGACTACTTATAGGTACTGTCCAAATCACTGACTATTACCTATTCCTTCCCCCCATTTTCCCAGTTCCACATTAAGTTAAGTGTCGGCATTGGGGTGATACTCACGCTCACCTCTTTGCGGCTCCGGAGCGCGCAGTCCTCAAGGGTTTCGGCCGCCTCGTACTTGCCCTGGCGGCGATAGAGGGCGCCCAGGTTCTTCAGCGTCGTCGTCACTGTTGGAGAGTCCACCTGGCCACGAAGAACATGTGTTTGTTAATGGCGTAATAGGAATTAAATCAGATTCAATAATATGTGAGTTTAGCTTTACAGTTGGTTTAGAAAAAGTGAGAGATTACGTGAATTGGGGTAACAAAAAGGGATAGAACGGAATAGTTCAAGTTAAAGAGTTTTGCCAAAATTGGTTGCCTTAAATAATAACTCAAATTGACTGTTGCCAATTTTGAAGACAGACCTTTAGGTAGGTTATTTCACGATGTTTCTCTATTAGCGTAAAAGTTATGTAGTTCGATAATTAAGAAATTTTAGAACAACTAGTCGGCTGGTGATAAAAATTTGCTACTTTTATATCTGTAGCAACATATACCAAGCCCTGTCAAATTGACAAATGACCTGAAGTCAAATCTACTCGTAGTGGCGTACGCTTGGGGAGGCCTACATCCAGTAGTAGAATTCTAGGCTCCTATATCCAGCAGTGGACTGTAATAGGCTGATTTCTTAATCTGGACTGTTATAGACTAATTGACTGAAGAATATAGGTACATATCCTTACCTTAGCAGCCTTGTGCCAGCCTCCGTACTCCCCGTAAGGCGTGTTGTCCTTCTGCAGGTGTTTGTTCTCTTCGCGTTCCTCAGCCACTTGCCAGATCGGCTTGTTGTCGCCTGCAACACGAATGCGACACTTTAGCTATGGCTAACACTAATATAACACTTTTACTTGAATTAGAACAAGTATATTACAGTTTTGCTATGGATAGTTATAGACTTTTACTTTGAATAAGAACACATTTATATATTACACTTTTACTAGGGATAGTTATAGTCTGGTATTAAAAAAAGGAAACTATGTGTTGGTGTTAAAATATAAGAGCAGAAAAAAGCGTCAATGTTTTGGAAAGTAAGGTAAAATACTCATTTTTAAGAAACCTTTTTGATTTTGAAATAATTACAAAACTAATTACAAAGGTGCTTCAAAGATTAACTGGTATATTCATTATTAATTAAGACTATGTTTTTTTTATATTTTGTTAGTTTTAATTAAAATGTGACACAAGTCAGAAAAGTATAATTGTGTGACACTATTCGATGAATGAATTTTGATAAAAATTTCAATAAAGCACTTACGATATTCTTGTATTCAATTTGGTTTACACGTTTCTACCTGTGCCACACAATAGATACTTAAAAAACTTGTGTCACTCACCTATTTTTAAATAATTCCACTCTCGTACAAAAAATAGGGAAAATAATAAAACTATTATAATTAAAACAAAATACTTTTTTTCACTATCACAATTTTATAGTGGAGCAACGAAAAACGATAAAATCTAAAGGCAAGAAAAATATTCAATGGACATACATAATTATAATACTCTAATACAAAATGGACTTTATTGCACTAAAATTTAAGTACTAAATAAATCTATAATAATTCAAAATCTTTCAATATGTCTAAACAAAACTAAAATCAAAGTTTTAACATTACAATAATAAACTTAATATATAATATTATCATATTCTTAAAAATGGGAATGTCTGTTATTTTATTAACTATTAATCTATTTTATTTATGTCAAGTACTTTAATAAATTCTACATTGGAAGTGTAAGGATATTTTCCATATTTTGATAAGTAAGATATTGTTTTACATACACCCCTTTTCAAAGTACATTTTTATTCGATTCTCTGCATAATGTAGCCATAGTTTACCATAGTAAACGCATTATTACAATTAAAATATACGCTTCACGATTTCTGTATACACAATCCATTTTTTTTTGAGTGCCCATCTCCGAAATTTCGAAGGCATGTTAGGTATGGGTCACTCGAAGCCTGCGTTTCACCATACAGCACCCAACGTGATAGGTAGTGAACCATATCGCCGTATTACAATTACTAAGTATAAAATATGGAAGTGGTAACGAATTCAATCAAAAATATTTCCTTATACTAAACATTTCATAATAAAACATATCATAGTCATATAATTCATTATATACATATACACTTAAAGGTATAATAAATGAATTTATAAACTTATCACTAAATGGTTTAAAACCTGTCTTTTTAACAAATACTTTATTGTATAATAGTAAACGAGAGTGGAACATTCAATTATGTTGATTTG
Organism: Leucoptera coffeella; assembly: GCA_030578115.1. NCBI lineage: Eukaryota > Metazoa > Arthropoda > Insecta > Lepidoptera > Lyonetiidae > Leucoptera > Leucoptera coffeella. Next base: position 110,946 of record JAMBLF010000340.1, read on the forward strand.
GAAGCCTCTGTTTTGGTTTCTGTAAGACAAATGTCACAATATTCAATAAAATAATGGCTGAACTATGTTCTAGGAGCTAAATAATATGAATTACGGTAAGAAAGTTAAATGTGACGATACTTTTTACTGTATCATATATTACTTATTTCTAAATTTAATTAAAGTCATAAATAAGATTGCGTGTTTCCTTCAAAACGAAGTATTGCTAAATGAGGGAATATAACTGCCCTGTCTCACGACACGTATAAAGTGCAGCAGTGAGTTATTATCTTCTATGAATTTCGTATATGGAAAACCCATACAGAAAACAATGGAGTTATACAGGCAACAAAGTAAATAAAATATCAAAAATTATTTTAAGTCAAAGTCAAATGTTTTTATTCAACATAAGTACAAGTACAGTACATTCATTGAAAGTCAAAACATTTGCCTGACACTGGTTGTCTCTTATCATTGAAATTCTACCGTTGGTTCGGAAGCCCTGGCTCGGAGAAGAACCAACAAGAAACTCCGGCTTTCAGGATTTTTTGCCCAGTGCCATTTACAAAAACAAATTTATAAAGAAACATAATTAACTTCATATAGCTTAGATGCACTCATTGCCAACCTTGAGCATCGGCAAGGTAGTCTCCGACCGCGTAGTAAGCGCCCCGGACTAGTTGGCCTCTAACTATAGTCTTAAAAGTCGGCCTCTAACTATAGTCTTTAAATTTACATTCATGCACGTCCACACTCGTCGATTATAGCTACCTTTAACATACACCTTCAAATAAACAGACCTCTCTCTCTTTGACTCCTCAAGTCACTTATACGAATTATTTTATTCATTCTTTCCCACATCACACACTCTCCAATCATAGCTACGTTAAATACCACTATAAGGATCTCTATGGCTTACCATCAATAGTGCCGAAGTCCCTTTCATGCGCCCTGGTCAGTACTTCCTTGTACAACGTCTCGGCTTCCTTGTATTTGCCCTGCAAATAAGAAAACAAATTATATAGCTTATTACCCTTTTGAGGAAGGCGACTTGCCAAAGACCATCACAATGTTCACTTAATGGTAGACAATGAACCTCTAAACACCTTGAAAGGGTTTTACTGCCGTAATTGCATGTGCAAGTAATCTATATTATCCTCATTGAGAGGCACGCTTGTAAGCTAGCGTATTTCTGTGTATCCCCTTAATTCAGTTATTTGGGGCTTGACTCTGTACAGAGTTGGTACAGGGTTCAAATCTCGTCATGAGAGTGTACCAATGGAAACGAAATTCAATAATTTCTGTGTACATTTTCCTACATAAAATTCAAGAAATGCATCGAATGCGACTGTGAGTGAAAACATCGCGAGGAAACCTACCTGTTCCCTGATCAGGTAATAAACAGTGCTTGTAAATGGCGCCATGGCTTACCACCTGTCACATTGAGTACTGGCTATCTGGTCAACGCGTGGGTTTAAGGTGGTCGAAAAATTGCTCGCTCCGCGATTACGGAGATGGAAACCTGCACTTCCGACTACCCCGGGTTAATGGTCGTGAACGCGTTTGTCTTTTTTGTCTAAAAAGGCGTGCTCGTATATCTTTGTACATCCGAAAGATAATAGAATGACATGCTTTAAAGTGATGGTTTTCTCTCTGTGCCAACAAAAGGTTTTGTTGTAGCGGCTGGTGGCGTAACCATGGCGACGGAATAACAAGAAGTGCAAACGCCGCGGCATAAGTGTTTGTACTTGAGCCGACATAACCTTAGTGTTTTAAGAGAATCGCGATTTATACTCATGATTAATAATTAACGGGACTTATCGCGTAAGTTTATAAATAAAATTATAGAATCTGACAGAACACTGCGATGGAAGCGAAGAAACATGAATCGTCAGTCTGCCCGTGACCATGGCTACTGCAACGTAGCCGAAACGTCGAGTTAATGAAAGGTAATTTTATTATATTTAAACTTACGCGATAAGTCCCGTTAATTATTAATCATAACCTTAGTGGTGAATGGCTTAGAGTATAGTTTGAAGCCAGTACCTGCTTGAGGTAGCAGGAGGCGAGGTTGTTCTTGGTCTTGGCGACGTTGGGGTCGTCGGGGCCCAGCTTGCTCTCGTAGATCTCCAGCGCGCGCTGGTAGTACTGCTCCACCTCCTCGTACTTGTTCTGCAAACCAATATATAGGACTATTGACTATTCAAGCTACTTTCTCTTTTAGAGAGGAGACAAAATATATATATATATAAATATTTTACCTTCGAAATTTCGGAGATGGGCATTCAAGCCTCTAACTACCCCGCCATAGTAAAAAAGGGAGTGTGTATACACAAGTCCTAAAGCGTATGTATGTAGAAATAAGAAGACAGTATATCCTAACAGTCGCTGTTAACATCCTGGGTAGTGATGGTATTGATATGGAATGGTTAAACCACTATAACCATTTTTATTGGTTTTATCGCCTCTTAAGTCATAACACAAAAGACAGGTAGTGGTAATATCTACCGACTAGACATAAATATACCATTTCCCTTTGTAACTAACAACTCAATTTTAACTGCATAAATCAAATACATATCTTTGGCTCATGGTTAGTTATGTAGCAAAATACATACAAATGACGACAACCTTTTTACAAATATGTAGGCATAGATTACGAATCCCCATTTTCCCCGTTTGCTCTACACACACACGCTCATCAGTTGTAGGTACTTATATCCCTTTTAAATTCTCGTGACATTTTACCCATGCCCAATACTTTACCTGATTCTGGCACAGCAGAGCGAGATTATTCAGCTGCTTGGCGACGTCCGGGTGGTCCCTGCCTAACACGGCCTCTCGGATGCACAGGGCTCGCTTGCACAGCGGCTCCGCCTCACGGTACTTGCCTGTACAGTTACAAGCCATGTTTAAATAAAGACGCGTTCACGATCAGTAACTCTTGCGGGGTCTGAGGTTCAGGCGTCCATCTCCGCAATTGCGAAGGTAGTAATTCTATGGACACCTCGAACCCACGTGTTGATCAGATAGTCGGTACTCAATGTAACATGTGATAAACCATGTCGCTATTTACTGTTCGGTGATCAATCAGGTAGGTTCATGGTACTTGCCTGCACAATTACAAGGCATGTTTAAATAAAGACGCGTTCATGATCATTAATCCTTGTGGGTCTGAGGTTCAGGTGTCCATCTCCGCGATTGCGAAGGTAGTATTTATATGGACAACTTGAACCCACGTGTTGACCAGATAGTCGGTACTCAATGTGACAGGAAAGTCATGTTGCGATTTACAAGCACTAACTACTGCCTGTACGGGAAACAGGTAGGTTTCCTCAGTTTTCCCTCACCATAATATACGGTATGTATATTAATATGTAACATCATAAATTCAACATAATATTCGTAAATGTATTTTTATTACGAAAATGTACATGGAAATTCTTTAAGCTTCATTTGAACCCTGTACCCATTGATACAGAGTCAAGCCCCAAACAACTAAGCTACGAATATAATATGAATCCCGATAAATCCTATTACATTGGCCATTGACTGTCTAGTAAAAGGTACGATATAGCCATTCAAATTATTGAATTATATGACGCCCCCCTAGATAGACCGATGACCTGAAAAAGGTCGCTGGTAGTGACTGAGGGCCACGAGTGATCGCGTTTTGTGGCGTAAATTTGGGGAGGCCTACGTCCAGCAGTGGACTGACATAGGCTGATTGATTGATGACTGTATATCGCACCTTCGGGACCAAACTCGCACTTATGCAACAAACCTAATTTTACAGGAGAGCGATTTTTCACTCTAAAAAAAAATTCTCTTACATTTACACGTAATGACATAACATACTCCCCCGCCTCACCGCTCCATTTTTCAAAGGATTTTAAAACTTTTTGCTGTGTATATAAAGTCGATTATCGCGGTTAATTCTGTATACTTAAGTCATTTTCGTAAAAAGTTGCACAAGTGCGAGTTTGATCCCGAAGGTGCGATGTTGTATGATCTCACCTCGTTTCCCGTAGAGCACGGCCAGGTTGTTGAGGGTAGCAGCCACGGCTGGATGGTTCTCCCCCAGCGTCTTCTCTCTTATCTGCAGCGCGTCGTTCAGCAGGTTCGCCGCCTCCTTGTACTTGTTCTGGTCTCTGAAAGGGATTAAAGAGGTTGGATTGAGAGAGAACTATTTGGTGTAACTGTTAATTTTTACAAACAAAAGATAGGTTGAATAAACTATATAAGTATTTATTCATTTAGTAATCTTACACTTATCATATTTAATAGATATAATTAACGCGTTAAGATACATTGTTAATGTCGGAAGGACGAACAGAAGAAAGTGAGTGAATGATTAGTGATTGACGTTATCATCAACCATAGATAATGTCCGTGTATAATAGTGATGGGAAATCACAATATATCCAACAGTAACAAATACTTCTGGTGGGGGTTTGCTACGTAGTGATAAAGATGGAATTTATATAGGAATCGCGAAGGTTAATTATTACTGCCTCTAGGATATGTATAAAGATTATGAAATCTGATACATATCTATAGGTGAGCGTGGAGATATATATTAAAAAAGGTTATATTAGGTTTATGTTACATAGACGGAAGGTTGTTTGAAAGAAGATGCAGTGACTAAGATTGAAAAGGGCATGCTTCGATGGTTTGGACAGGTTATGCGGATGAATGATAGTAGATAGTAGATTCATACATAAATATCTATAGAGATAAAACGACACAACATCACCATACCTGTACACGAGCGCCAGTATATTAAGCATAGTGGCCACATCGGGGTGGTCGTGGCCGCTGGTCTTCTCCAGGTCCTCGAGCGCCTGCTTGCACAGCGGCACGGCCACCTCGTACCGCCCTTGGGACGCGTACTGGATCACCAGGTTGTGCAGGGTTCGAAGCCTGGCCGGGATCTCGTAGCCCGCGGACGCTTGCTGCGCGAACTGGGAGGGCGGAGTGGGGGATATGGCTGTGGGAGAAAGACATACATATTTGTAAACATCAATCCACTGTTAGACGTTGGCCTCTAAGAATTCGAACACGATTATTCGTAGCTCTCATAAAGTTACTACCAACGTTCGACTTCAGGTCATCGGCCCACCTAGCAGGGCGGCGTCTAACCGTGTAAATATGCATACCTGGGATTCTAGACAGTTGCTAAACACTATAGGTATGGAAATCAACGAAATGGCAGTCTAATACAAATTACACCGCTTTCTGTCAGTACAGCGTAAGTACATATGCTAATCTCATGCGTATTGAATTCTATCGCCTTAGCGATTAGCCACTTATCCAGGGGCCCTGGAATGAATATCAATCACACTGTGTATTTTTATGATATGTCATAGGAAGCGAATAAGGTTGATCGAGAAGACATTATCCCCGAAGTTCGGTTTACTCCGAAAGGAATAGAACTTCTTAATACTGTTCCTAAACACAACGAATTGAAGGATTAATTACCCTTCTCAGAAATAAAACTATAAAAGTATCACAGTCATAACTGCCAACGTATACACAGTAGATTTAATCACGAAATATCTCTGAATCTTTCATATTCCACCCACCCTTCGTTGTACAGCCTATACGAAAGGCAGCTATTAGTTTCGTACTCACACTTGTTGTTCCGGTTGTCGTCGTTGTCGTCGTCGGGGAAGAGGTCCACCATGGGGTCGTCCCTCTTGGGGTCCGTCTGGTTCCCCCGCCCCGCCTCCGACTCCTCCTGGATGTCGCTGTCGTACTTCCTGACCACACACCGATTAAAAGATTCATTACAATATAAGTAAAGATTAAATATTAATTATAATATACGTAGGTATGGTACATATTGTTATTGGTTCTCTGCATGTTGATGGTAGTCGGATAAAGTAATTATACATGCATTCACGTAATTTAATACCTTTCATGATATCTCCTAGGTCACTTTTTAGCATGAATATAGGGGTTGTAATAGATTGCTAGTCCAACGTCCAATGAGTACCATTGAACTTAATCTTTTCTTTTCTTTCAGCCTTTTCGTCGGCTCCTAAGTTAGGAAGAAGGGCAGCCAGTTACCATTCTTTTTACGTACCAAGCTAGCACGAAACATCGACTTCATTTTACGATCAATAAACCTAACTGGAAAGTCAAGAGGTTTGGGTGTCCATCTCCGCAATCGCGGAGGTAGTAATTCTTTGTCAACCTCGAACCCCTTGTTGACCAGATGTTTAGTACTCAATGTGACGCTGCTAAACCGTGCCGCCATTTACAAGCCCTGTTTCTAATACCTGTTATCTTTATTCTTATATCTATAACCTTGAGGTCCTCCGTGGCGCGATCAGTTAGACACCTTAACGCTAATCGTGAGGTCCCGAGTTCGATTGCCGGTGGAGGCAGTGTTAAGAAGTACGCTTTTCTACTGCTTTCCAGTCTGGTCGTTGATTATATATGCTATATATGTATTTATCTCTATATAATATGTATACATTTCTTAAATATACGTTGACTAGTACCCTTAACACAAGTCTTAAATTTACTTACCAAGGGACTAGTTTAATAGGTGTAATAATGTCCAAATATTATTATTATCATGCCACTCACTTAATAGAAGCCATGAACTCCAGATGTTTGTTTTCCTCTTCCAGCTGTGCCACCCTCTGTTCGGAGCTCTGCAGCCTCTGCTGGGCGGCCGCCAGCTCGTCCCTCAGCCAGGCGTTTTCCTGACAAAGCCTGCGGACCTGGGTTCGCAGCTTCTGCTTCTCGGCTTCCACGGATTGAAGGTGGGATGCTAGGGCTAGCATCACCTGTGGGGATGGAGGTTGTAAGAAGGTTAGAGGGTTGAAAGGTTCAATTATGTAGCTCTGACTGTATATCATACAATAGTAAGGTTGAATTGAAATTTATATGTTATTTGGTTACTGTGAACACGCTATACCTACTTCTTCGTAAGTTGTTATGGTTAACAAAAAAATGTGTATGTTTTTGTAGGAGTAACAAAAGCTTTTATTATTAGTAAGAACGTTAATAAACTAGTAACAAGTGTCTTCCAGAGAGTTGTCAAAGTATATACAGGAAAACGTCCAATCCACTACGAATATTCCACATGATTGCATTCAAAAGCCTGATGTGATATTCAATTTCCGATGTTTTCTTCACTTCTATAGTTCGTGAATGTATGTTATTATTTACATTTTTATGTATGATATTATATACATTTTTAGACGAAAAAACCTTATTCTTCTAGGTACAAAGTATTTATATGAAAAAGACATCCTGTTAGGAACTTTAATAAAAACCTACACATTAAGTTCCCAATAATAATCTCATAACTATTTCTCTTATTCACTTCTAAGTAATAAAATAGGGGTTAGTAATACATAGATCAGCACAGAGCCTAGTAAACCTAACTGTGCCCTAGATTCCCAGCTTTCATCTGAAAGAGGTCTTTAAGAGCGTCCTACATTCACTGAATGCCTGTCTTTGTGGAGCAGTCTAGATATCTAGATGCACTAGCTACATAACGTTTTAAGCTAGGACATAGGTATAGTAACTAGCTGTCTTTTTTGTCAATATGTAAAATAGCTACATGTAATGCTCTAGCTTAGGATATAGACTTATTAAACGCTTTCTTTCTGTCATGAGGTAAAAGACTAAGAGATTAGGTTAGATTAGGATTAGGTACATTGAATCTATTGAAAGATAAAACACCATTCCGATTAAATTGAGACAGTAAAAGGCAGATGATTCTATTAACGTCCGATATTCACAAAGTCCTATTATTAACTATAGTAAGTTATTTTAATCATATATTATCTCAAACGTTTCAATAAAAAACCACAAACCACATAAATATAACCTCAAGATGTAAACACGCGGTTTTAAACCATAACAAAGCTTTAATCTTCCGATGTAAATGTTGATATAATAATTTTACGACGTAGGATCCTGTCTTAAAAAATACAGTTAGTCTTCTAGCACTTTAACTAAAAAAAACAGCTACCTTTCAATCCGATATGCCACAATACGCGACGAACACATTACGGTAATTGAATATTGTATTCGTTAAACTCTTCAAGAAAACTTTAGAATGGGGAGGAAAATAAGACATTATCAATTAATCGTTTACCCAACGAACTGTAGTCATTAGTAATATACCATATTAATACCACCACTTACGCTCATAATACTAAACGGAGGTATTAGATCCCCAAGGATTTGTCCTTTCTTAATTACTACTTAGTATAAAACAAAGTCGCTTTCTTTGTCCCTATGTCCCTTAGTATGCTTAAATCTTTGAAACAACTTAACGGATTTTGATGCGGTTTTTTTAATAGATAGAGTGATTCAAGAGGAAGGTTTATATGTATAATAACAACCATTAAATACTCCACGGCTATATATTTTATACCCGTGCAAAGCCGGAGCGGGTCACTAGTATACTATAGAAGAAACCTCGTACCTGCGCTTCTCCCAGTCCAAGCTCGATAGCATCGATGCTCTTCCGCACCAGCCCCGCCTTCTCATCGTCTCCATCGGTGGAGGCCACCAGCCCCGCCAGCAGCTGCGAGTGCTCCGCCCTGAGCGCCTCCAGCCCAGCGGCCACCGTGCGGGCGCCAGCCACCATCTCCTCCTGGGTCATCGCTGTCATCTTGCCCAGCGACTCGATCTTCTTTCTGGGGGGAGGAAGAGTGAGTTATGTTAGTTATGTACTCGATAGTTTTATAAAGAGGTTTTTTTGGATTCAATATGTCAGTAACGTGATAGGTAACTAGATGTATATGTAGCGCAACTCGGGCTTCGAGTGACCCATACTAGGGGCACAATAAATAAGACACAATAGAAATAAAAAAAACCTTGCAAAATACACGATTATGCCTGCTTACATCTTAAATAAAATATGTCATTATACACTTAAACATATACAACAATAATAATACAATTAATAATTGTAAGATAGTCTTAGAGAACTGTTTATGTCCAGGGGCCACTAAGGCGTTTTGGAAAGTATAATTCAATATCACTTAGTTACATTGTGAAGTTTTTCGTGGAATACTAAAAGAATTTCGCAATTAATAAGTCGAAATTTGTCACTTTTCTTCATTTTAATGGTGCAATTTGACATTTGACAGTGCTAATCCACTGCCAACTTCACACTATAACTGAAGTGATATTGAACTACGATTGTGCCAAAACGCATAAGTATACTTGGGCCCCTGGTTTACGGAACCCACTTGTTAAATAAATAGTCAGTTAACAGGAATAAGCTGTTAGCATATTTAAAAACACTGAAATATACGTAAATATTCTCACTATGTTTCCTTCTTTAGATTTTAGGTTCTATGTAACAAAGTAGATGAGTTTGATCACAAATATTATATCCTGCACTTAAACAATGTCCCGAAAGCACTGTTGCCAATCACTAAAGAACTAGGTAACCTAGGAATATATACCCTAAATCTAGACACAATAAATCCTATAATAGGCCATGGTTGACTGGTTACTGACTACTGAACCATATATCCCGTAACAAACATCAATTCAAAAGGTGATGAAATAAATCAATGATTTATAAGTATCTTTGGTAAACTGGGACTTGGTAAGTTTATAACTAGCTGTCGTTCTTGTTGTGTGACGTATATAGGATATGAAGGTGTTTGTAATTCTTTTTAATGTTATTTCCAGTTTCATTAATGGAATTTATTGGACACTAGCGACCCAATCCGGCTTCGCACGGGTATAAAATATATAGCCTACTCCACTATTTAATGGATGTTATTATACATATAAACTTTCCTCTTGAATCACTCTATCTATTAAAAAAACCGCATCAAATTTCGTTGCGTAGTTTCAAAGACTTAAGCATACAAAGGGACATAGAGACAACGAATGCGACTTTGTTTTATACTATGTTGATGAAGTTACATTTTTTATTGTATATGTATATTTATATCCATTTCGATTCTTTCGTTAATTATGAATTAATTAAAACTTTGTGGTATCTTCTAGGTAAAGATTCAAAATTACGATTTGAATGTAATTTCGTGTGAAAATATAGGATTATACATAATAAACATTACAGGAAGTTTATGCAAATCTCTGAATTTATTCAATACAAATAAATTTACATTCACGTCCTCTAATCCTTTTCGGGGGTAGTAATAACATTGAAGACGATAATATCTCCAAGATCACATTTTAGCATGGGTTGTGATGTTATATGCAACATTGGTGACAGGTTACTAGCCTATCGCCCTACAGATTCCATTGACCCCTAGTCTCTTAGTCGCCTCCTACGACATCCTGGAAAGAACGGCAGCTAGTTTGCCTTTTTTGCGTCCCAGACTAGCACGTGAATTTATTCAATATAACCCAATTTAGTAAACCAAAGGGATTTACTAGTTTTTAGAACCTTAACTTCCGTCCACCCTTTCAAGTATTACGCACGTGATAAGTATATATGAAAGATGGGTTGGTTATCACAATGATAGTACTATATGATATGTGGCAATGGCTCAATGGTAATCTAAACCGATCTATCACTGACATATAGAACGTTTCTTATCTTTACTATAAGTTTGTTTTATCGTAGCCCTCAAAATATGTACATAGATACTTGTATACATCACAGTCAAATACCATGAAAGTAGTAAGTTTTTGTGTCTGACTACAATTGCCAAGAATATAGGCAAATTTCATTAGAAAGCATAGTACCAGACATGTGAGACTAACAAATAATGACTTCAATTTAGAATATTTAACTTATAAAAAGGAATAGGAAGGTTTGGTCAGAATTTTTCTTTTACATCAGGATTGTACTGAAATTATTCGTTAATATTACTTTGATATGTATATTACGTAATTAAACCTCACACTCATTTAACCTACTTATTTAAAAACACGTAAAATATATTGTCCAACTGTATTACATAAACAAAAAATAACATTGCAAACATTCTCGAACCTACGAACAGTTTATATACACCGTTGTCATAGCAACGAGTATTCCCTTTACACCCCATCCTCCATTTTCCACCCTCCGCCCTTTGTGGCAACCAGCCAAGGTTAGAAGGTCCTTGGAACCTTTGATATTTGGGTGCGCGTCCTTGATCTTACAAAGGATCTGAATACCTCGCTGTTTTTAGGACGAACTTAAATATAATATAATGAGGTAACCCATGCTTTCGGTTGGTGAAAATTATGTTGTATTGTAAATGGCAAGATGGATTGACACCTGTCACATTGAGTTCAGACTATCTGGTCAACAAGGTAGCCATAGAATTACTACCTCCGCGATTGCGACGATGGAAAACTGAACCGTTGACTACCCCGCAAGGGTTAATGGTCGTGAACGCGTTTGTCTTTTACTATTGCATCTGATTATCAGTTATGACAAGTACTAGATATTAACATTATTATTTTTTTATACAGATAAATACAGGTAAAATAGCCCAATCAATTGATTTGAAAAACTCACACACGTAGTATGTTGCATTATTTACTTAATAGTGAATATTTGCTAGACATTTTTTATTAAGTTAGGTAGCTACCTACGGCTTATCTCGTTGGGCAAACGGAGCGATAATCTTTTACTTATTTATTTACAACAAGATCACATACCTTACAGAGAAATCCCTAATACGTATGCTAATAATCACGTAAAATATTACTACTACTACTTATACTAATCTTAAAACTTAGTAACGGCTTATCTATACTAATAATTTCGTTCAGGAATCCGTTGGACTCGATGCAAAAAAAATAATGAATCTCAATTCCCAACAACTATGTATTTGCTAAATTCGGATTACAAAGTATTTCGTTGAATTCTAATGCCACTGGTAGACAAACCACTGCACTGTAGTCATTGTTTATATGAATGTCAGATTATAACATATCTGTATCTGTTACTTATGTTTATAGAATGTACTTATACACCGTACAGTTTACACACACAGAGGAATATTACACTTTTTACCCCTATTTTCCAATTTACATCTAAATTTACGTCTTGTTATAATGTATAATAGGTACTTAATTGAATAAAGTCTACGAAAGACATGATATGCTGAAATACAGGTTAACCTGCCTAGTTCAGGTACAGAAGTATTTTGTAAAATAGTTACTTTGAATAAAAGATTATTATTATTATTGGTTTGCTTACATGAATCGAGTAAGTACTGGACGAAATCTTAATATTTCTCGACCAATCCCTGAATACGCGTTTATGCAAGATTAAACATATCTGACGACTAATAATAATATTAATTTTTGGACATTATTGCACCAATTAAACTAGCCCCTTGGTAAGTTCATTAAAGACTTATGTTAAGGGTACTAACTAGTTCCTTAGTTAGTTTCTTAGTTTGGGGTTAACGTATATTTAAGAAATATATACATATTATATATAGATAAATACATATAAAGCATATATAATCAACGACCAGACTGGAAAGCAGTAGAAAGCGTAGTTCTTAACTCTGCCTCCACTGGGAATCGAACCCGGGACCTCACGATTAGCGTTCCAGCGGTTAACCGATCGCCCCACGGAGGTCGTCGATATCTGATGACAGCTGGCTACATTCTAATCAAGTCCCTAACATCGAAGCTCTATTACTCTAAGCCAAGTGATGCTGCGAATCATGTCATCGTCCCGAATCCACTGAGAGAGGGGCTAGTGACCCGGAAATCCCGGTGCAGAAGGATATCGATTTCCGCCGCTAATCCTTTGGGCGAACGATACTGGCATAGCTACCATGCAACAAGTACTGTGCTGGTCTAGGACGGAGATAGAATAAGTATATGCCTTTCTTACTGACGTAGGGTTAAGGGTTATAATGTCTATAGAAATGATATAGGTAAGGGAAAACATCGTTAGGAAACCTGCCTGTCTCTCAAATTAGACAATAGTCCATGCATCTATAAGTCTATAGGGTTGGAAACTCACGTTGGATATTGACAGCAGAAGAAAATTATTAGGTAAGAAGTTGGTTAAACACAAAACTTAGTTGACGGTGGACACTTAATCTGCAACTACCTCGAAAGTTGTTGTACTGTCGTGGATGCATATGTTTGTATGTATTACAATAATGAGATGAAAGGCAAGCAAAGTGACTGTAATATCACGTATCAATACCATCAATTCCTCAGTAGTTATGCTATGAGCAAGATGTTGTGAAGAATCGATATCAATTACTTCAATAAATTATTATACTTTATTAAAAACAAACAATTAAATACAACTATTTCACGTTAGATATGACAGTTAAAAATCAACTAATATCAGATATTAGTAAAAACCATTAGTGGCCAAATTAAGTTTCCTTTACTTTTATATCAGTAACAGTACAGTCAAATCAGTCACAAAAAAGTTTATTCACCCTTTTCTTTCAAAAGAGGATAGTACAAAAGAATCCTCTTTATTAAGAGGCCTTCACACCCTAGTACCCTTGTCGCATCTTGCTGATGAGCTGAAATTGCTAAAGTCCACAGAAAGCCTGAAGGGGAGCTGTGAAACCTTAGGGGGTTGCCATGACAACGGCGCAAGTAAGTTGCGTCATATATTTTGCTGTTTGATATACAGGTGGGGATGTTATGTTTGATGTTGATAGAAAAGTATTAATATTGGGGACTTTATAGGTGGTAAACAGCTGTGTTTTATAATATTTATTTAATTAATATTTTGTATACCTACATATCTGTAATAATAATTTTTTCCACATTATGAACTAGTTTTATAAATAAATAATTTAAATGTTTTTAATTGCAGATAGTTCATTTAAGTACATTTCAAATTAAATAACTGTAAAAACCTTATTTCTTTATCCTTTTTAGTAATCCCTAAACTACCTAAATTAACACTTACACATTCCTTCTAGACAAACATGAAACATTAACATATTATGTCATAAAACACGGCTGAAACAGGAATCTTTATATAGTTACTGGAGTTTTTGAAACAACCCTAGAGATGGCGTAGGTAATGCCGGCAGTGTTTTGCTAGATTACTGCCAGTCAGTGCCCAATCGATGAGTCTAGACTCGACTGTGCATGGCTATGCAACCTAGGGCTTCTTTCTACCTCCCTACTACCACATTTCATTTGTTCAAGTTAGGTAACAAATATTTATGTAACTGAAAATCATATCATTTTGTAAATGTACATATTAATTTACATGCATGTTCTTTAATCCCTTTCGAGGTGAATAAAAGCTCAGAGATACGATAATATTGCTTATGAATATTGGGGTATGATGACATATGGAAAATTGGTCACAATTAGCTAGCCTATCGCCTAACAGATCCCATTTACCGACTACGACATGCCGGGTAGACAGGCATCTAGTTAGCATTCTTTAAACGTCCAAGACTAGCACGGGAGGATCAAATGATTAACTAAATCGAAAAGTTCCTTCTTCCTTTGTAAGTTGTTTGAGTCAAACGTAAATTCATTATCCCTGACCCAGACCATTATCCCTGACCCATCACTGACATCTTTATAACTCATCGGCAGTTATACCCTATAGTACCTATCATCTTTCTTATACACTCAGTGGTACTTCTAAAATAACGTTTCTACAATATATAGTCTATAGCGTCATTCACCATAATACGACCCCTACGTAACCGCCCTTGTACTTACATATCTTTCGTCAATCAGCTATACATCCGCATAACATGTCAAAACTGTAAAAGCATAACACCCAATCACACTAAGTAATTTATTTCCTCTTACACTATAAAACTATAAATAACATACCACGATATGTTTTATTGGTGTTTTATAGCATATGAGTTAATGAAATATGTTGGGTGATGAGCTCACAACCTTTCACCGATAGTCCTTTTCAATGCAATGGAAAGCTAGACAAGATTAAAGGTTACCTAACGAGTATATGTTATCTACAATATAGGATATGACAGTCAGATAGACGGTATATTGAAAAAGGGTGACGTTAGTAGTACCTATAACCACCGAGTGTGTATTAGAAGATGTATGAATGTCAATGAACCGAAAGTCGTCTGTCAAGATCGGGACAAATGGGGATCTGTGATCTCTGCCTACCCCTCTACAGGGAATCAGGCGTGATAAGTATCTAGGTATATATTATGTACAGGTATGTATACTCACATTCTATAGGCGTTAAGAGTTTTCGACATCTCAACTAATCACTTAACACTACACTTGACAATCACACTATACCATGTTACAACACTGCTTAGAAATTAGCGCACTTAAATATTATTACAAAAATAGCTCTAAATATAAAAATAAATCGAAGCTCTGAGCAAAAACTGAAAATTTTGAAATATGATTTAACTATTATTGATTTGCATATGGGAAATAGTTTTCTATGTACCTATCTAACCTTATTACTTATAATATGTAAAATAGCATCGCACTTATATTCAGTAATCGTAAATTAGTGTTAACATAATATTAGATTTACATTTGTAGACCCATTTACTATACAGAGATTAGTTTACGTTTCATTAGATAGTCAAAAATCAACACAATATCGAAATATTCATTTATAAATACAAATACTGTACACTTTAAAAGAACTGACGATTACTTATTTCGAGACAAAGGTAAGTTTTCTCACTCTGTTTTCCCTCAATATCTTTATTATCCTGTGCTATTATACATTGAAGTTTAGAGTCAGCAAGACAAGGCAATATTCATCGTTTATACATGGAAACATAACACCATCTATCACGTTGGGAGACTATCTAGTAAAAAGATTATTCAATGTAGCCATAATTGAATTGCGGAGATGCACCCATGAATGTAGTGAGGAATCCTAAACAGGTAGGTATTTGGCTCACTTGTATTTCCTAGGTAACCTTAACCCTCAAACATTGTATTTCACTATCTCTTCCCATTTGGCTGTGTACTCCACAACCCTTGCCAAATAATGGCATCACAACAAAACGAGACACGAATACACGTACACGGAAGAGCGAAAGAGTTGGATGTAGTGGCGAAATTAAAAATAGATGAAAATAGAATCACCTACGCAGTTTAGTGAACCTGCGGCTTAAATGTGGATTCTGCTAGACAGAACGATTGTAATGCATACTTATACTTCAGCGTATACGAAAACTTTTAGAGATAATCTAATTTAAGAAAATTTTAATTGGGAGCAATGCACATAAGTTTTAAAATGTTGTGACTAAACCTGTCTAATAGAAATAGACTTTTAACAATTCATCTTTCTTAGTGTGGACAGAACCTGGCATTGAAATATTTTTAAACTTATTAGATCTTTAAACTATAACAAAGTAATAATTATCAATATTGATACCATGAATAGTTAGTTTTCTAGTTTTGGTCGGCATGTATTCTTAGTCACCTCTTACAACATATTATTTAAGACCTACATCATCGCAAGACTAGCACTGATCTGGGTCGTTCTAATTCGTGACAAATAAAAGCGTTTAATGTTCGTTTTATTGTAAACATTGTTTTATTGTTATCACTTGCAGCAGTTAAACATTGTAATGTTTCTATTCTCCATATTGGTTACATATATTCACGTCTCTACGTCCATAACGGGATAGGTATACCTACATATTCTATATACTAACGACATTCAATCTCTTTAGCGGTGACACAACCTTGTTATATAATATCTCCTAGGACATGTTAGTTTATTATCAGGTTTATGCGAACATTCATACTGAATATTGGTAATAGTTGGCAAGCCGATTGCCCAAAAAATATATTTACTGCTATATATAAGTATATATAGGATATGACAGTCAGATAGACGCTATATTAAAAAAGTACCTACAAACGCCGTGTATGAGAAAATGTATGAGTGTCAATGAAGGGAAGATGGTCTGTCAGGATCGGGATAAATGGGGATCCGTGATCTCTGCCTTACTCACTACAGGGAATCAGGTGTGATGTGTATGTAGGTATATATGTATTCTATTTTTACAAACTATTATGTCGTTAAATAGTTGCTAATAGCAGAATCAGGTCACGTCTTCCCGACTGGCATTTGTTTATAGTGACGTAATGTCAACAAAAGTCATAACATTGCGAAAGGAACGTTTAGATCATTTTACTACTCAACTAGGGCATCCAAACAACTCTTTGTGTATAATACACATCAAGCTTTTACAGTTTTGAGGGGTAGGTAGAGATCGGGGTTGCATAAAACGAAAATATTGTTCATTAAGAAGTGTTTTACACATTTTACCAATACTTATCAGGCAAAATTACTACGTAATGTACACATATCTAGTGATGTATTTATATACATTTAAGCGTGGACAGAAGCACGGAGATATTGTATCTCATTATTTGCTTAGCATTTAAGTTTTAAGAGGGCTAAAATAGATTAATTCGTAAGTTACAGAGTGTTGTCAAATATGTATAATCCATTTAGCTCTATTCCCTTAGATATTACGAAAAGAAATGCAGCTACTATGATTCTATTTTAGTCCCAGACTTCACAAGACCGTAATTTACGAGATAAAACAAAACGTGAACGCACAGGGTAAAACAACTCGCTAACGGTGAGGGAAAACATCGTGAGGAAACCTACTCAGGATAGGTAATAGTCAGTGCCTATATACGGCGATACGGTTCACTACCTATCACGTTGGGTGCTGTCTATCTAGTGATACGCGGGCTTCGAATGACCCATACCTAACATGCCTTCGAAATTTCGGAGATGGGCATTCAAGCCTCTGACTACCCCGCCATAATAAAAAAGGGAGTGTGTATACACAAGTCGTGAAGCGTATGTATGTTTTTGTAAAACAAAACGTAACCGTATAAACAAACTCGTTTTCCTATAAAGGTAAACTAGTAACTGTAAACAGTAACTATATTTGGTAATCTATTATTATTAGACTATATACAACATACCAAGTATGTATGTATGTAGGTTAATCATACTAGTGTGTACGTGCAAATCATACTTATTAATGTGTGATGGAATGTATTGACACTCTGATCGAAGAGGTTCCGTATTCGACTCCTGGTAATCAATTATTATACTTTCGGTTAACTTTCAATTGCAATATAACTAATACATTATTTGTAAACATTTTGTAGTAGCAAATAAAGTGAATTAGCTATATTTCAATTATTGTTACTTAGTTTTGTAGGGTTAATTATTTTTATTGTATGTTTTAAGTAGTTAATGTAATTACATATATTCTTTATTTTATTGAATTTTATACAGAGTGTAACTTCAAAATACGTATGAAATAAATATAAGTAAAACAAATTACTTTGTGCGGGTCATTGAAGTGACGTAATAGATATCTAATAATACGAAATTATACATAGAACGATTTTAAATACAGAAAATCTTACTAAAAATAGATACTCCGATTTTCTTATGTTCCAGTTGAGGATTAAACCCAGAACCTTCCGAATCCTTTGTCCTACCACCTAACCCATATCTTATAGCACCATAAACTATATGTATGTGTCTTCTACATTCTATGTATGTATGTTAACACAAAAATATATGTACGTATGTATTGCCTAAATTGTATGTATGTTAACACACAGTGGTGCATTCCGCATTGCAGCCCTCAAACTTAGCACTTTCACATTTAAGTTTGGAACAGTGACAACAATATAAAATGTACACTGGTGCTAGATTGGGACTTGATTTAAACTAATTAACTGCCTTTTAACGTGATAAATCTAATGATTGATAACTAACGGGACTTATCGCGTATGTTTTTATATAATAAAGTTACCTTTATTAACCCGACGTTTCTAAAAACATTCGCGATAAGTCTCGTTAGTTATTAATCATGAGTATAAATCGCGAATCTCTTAAAACTATGATAAATCTAAGTACTGGAGGAGTATTATTTGAATGGTAAGGTTTTTACGAAATCAGTTCCAAAGTTATTAAAATTATTACATGACAATAATACATACATACACATCACGCCTGATTCCCTGTAGAGGGGCAGGCTGAGATCACGGATCCCCTTTTGTCCCGATCCTGACAACCACTTTCGCTTATTTGCAACACATACATCTTCTCATACACACTCGGCGGTTATTATAATATATAGTCCTAATAGATATTGAATACAGTTTATACGACTCTTACTTAAATTTATACTCGTTAAAAAGATCCCTATATAAATAAAAGTGTGTAAAAGCCATTAGATTTATCTTGTCGGTCACCTTTACTATAACTATCGAAGAATTGATGGCATCGCCCATAAAATCCATTAACTTTAAGTAACTACTACGATTTACGACGAAGAAAGATACCTAGTTAGCCTAACTACTATTTACGTGTACAATTACGTAGTAGGAGCGGGTATAAAATATATAGCCTACTCCACTATTTAATGGATGTTATTATACATATAAACCTTCCTCTTGAATCACTTAGTTTCAAAGTAGTTTCAAAGATTTAAGCATACAAAGGGACATAGTGACAGAGAAAGCGACTTTTTTTATACTATGTAGTGATAAATATTCATATATTATAGTTACATGGTTTTGTATAGTAAAGGAAAATAGGTGTAATGTAATATACCCCTTGGAAGATTCAGTCTTATATCACAAGGTTCTGACCACACCGTCAAGCATTGCATATTACGCTACTACTACGAAAACAGAAAACAAAGTATGACGTATCAAGACCTATCGATTTTACAATCTTAGCCGAAAAGAAAACTATTTCCCATATCAACGCAATATTCAAACCTTTATAGCACTTTATATACGCAAAAAGCCGATACAAAAAACCACTGCACTATATCTACTTTGTTATATATTAAAAAAATATGTGACGGATCAGACGTCCGCACCCTTCCACGTCCGAATTAATACTGACCCGAAATAACCTAGTCGGTGAGAGGGTGGTGCTAGTGATGCGAATTGATAAGCCCGCTATAGATAGAATTCTTTTGTCGATTGATAATAGTATCAGTCGTTGATACGATTACTAATCCATTATTGTATCGAAGTACACGAATATATAGTCATTTAAAGTGAGAGTGTAAGCTAATTTAGGGTAGTCAGAAACTTGGAGATTCAGTCAGTACGAAGATATTTATCTGGTGGTGGAGTAAAGTCTAAACACTGTATTACCTATACCTCGTGTAAATTTGTTGAGTGCATCTTATACAGATACTAGTATTAATTGTTCAGATGCACAGAACGAAATCAGCAGCATATGATTTATCATAGATTGAAACTTAATTAATTAATTTTATGAAAATTGAGAATTTCGTGAATGTTGAGAACCAATACTGGTTTTAGTTTCTTAATAAAATAATTCTATAGATTAATTTTAAAGCCCTCTGTACGAGTCACTTTCATTTCCTGACATATAAATTTACATAATATCTACATTCCTAATATAAATACATACGCCTTATTGTTGCTACCAATTCACTAAATCCCCTAATTCATTCGTTACATTATATCGATTCTTTAAACACGTCCCATCCCTAAAATATCTTAGTAGGGGGTGCCTACCCATTCCACCCCTCACACACACATAAAGGTACACTCACACACACAAACACTGCGCCAATCGAACCACTACTAGGGTAATTTTAATACAGAGGGCCTAAGTGTATATTAATAGGAAAAATGGATCTCGTTCGATCACTGATGTTAAGCAACGTTGGGCGCGGTCAGTATTTAGATGGGAGACCATTTGGGCGATCACGTGCCGTTGGTTTAATATTGAAATGGTTTGGTTAATAGTCAGTAACTATATGTGAGCGGTCTTGTGTTATTTGGTACGAAAAAATGCTAACTAGCTGCCGTTCATCCTGGCATGTCGGACGAGGCGACTAAGAGACTTGAGCTAATGGAATCAATTGGGTGATGGGCTAGAAACCTATCACCTATTTTCCTAATGAGATTACAACCCCAATAGCGACCTACGTGATATTATAATGGTCCTATCTAACATAACATAAACATACGCTTCACGACTTGTGTATACACACTCCCATTTTTTTATTATGGCGGGGTAGTCAGAGGCTTGAATGCCCATCTCCAAAATTTCGAAGGCATGTTAGGTATGGGTCATTCGAAGCCCGACTATCACTAGATAGACTCATAGACAGCACCCAACGTGATAGGTAGTGAACCGTATCGCCGTATATAGGCACTCACTATTACCTATCCTGAGGGATAGGCAGGTTTCCTCACGATGTTTCCCTCACCGATAAACTATGAACCATACCGTTATAATGGTCCTATCTCTCTCAAAAAAACTCTCATAAGATGTCAATGAATATGTATGTAAGTGAACGTCTTATTCATCAGCATTCTGTCTCAACCTTCGGGGGTCATGTACGTTATAACTACATATGTATAATAAATAATAATAATAATATTTGGACATTATTACACCAATTGAACTAGCCCCTTGGTAAGTACATTTAAGACTTGTGTTAAGGGTACTAGTTAACGTATATTTAAGAAATGTATACTTATTATACATAGATAAATACATATATAGCATATATAATCAACGACCAGACTGGAAAGCAGAAGAAAAGCGTAGTTCTTAACTCTGCCTCCACCGGTAATCTTTGGGACATAACGATTAGCGTTCAGGTGGCTAACCAATCGCGCCACGGAGGTCGTCAACAATAATATATACATATGTATGTATAAACAAGTACTGTATCAAAATAAGCTACATGCATACACGTTTAACGAATCGAATACTAATTAGGAAATGCAACCAATTAAGCCTTGGAAACTCGTTCATTGGCATCTGACCAACTAGAACACGCACAGGGGTTACAGTTTGGTACAACTTGCATTCACAGGGTGGACAGTGCCTTGGTGACATAACATCTTATCGGTCAATGATTGTATAACAAATGGAATAAATTAAGGCATTAATATGGAATATTGGTTATATATTCCTAACCCATTGTCCAATTCAATTCGTTTAGTAGACTTTCACTTCATTGACAATCATACACCTCTTCATACACACTCGGCAGTTGTAGGTACATATAACATCACACTTTTACCACCCATTTTCGTTCCCACTTTCAAGTAAGTTCAAGACTAAAGGGATTCGTGATATCTGCTTACCTCTCTGAAGAAAAATGGGCGTGATATGTATGTATGTTAATAAACCATTAGTAGCTTTGTAGGATATGCTGGGAATAAAGGGTAGTTAATGTTACAATAAAGTTCCAGTCTTGCAACAATCTTGGATAAAAAAGGGATTCATTATCTCTATCTACCCTCTATCTCTATATGAAGCTAGCACGATATGTATATTAATGACACTACCTGTCAACTATCCATATAACTTTAGAAAGCAACATAGGGCTTAGAATTAAACTAGTTTACCTAACTACCTAGAACTTTCGCTAAAGCACTGACAAGCAAAAAATAAACAAGGAAAAATTACTTAGATCTACATTCTCTTTTTAACTAGAACTAGTCTCATATATATAACTATAACAAGCATCAAACTCCTATTAGTTACTTGAGGGATGGACAGAAGGCTAGAGAATACAAATCCAGTAGTAAAACATATGCAGGGGCCTTACTCCACTAATGCATTTTAGGCTCAATATTACTTCAGTATTGATACAGTAATACTTCAGTGGCCGCAATTTGACACTTTAGCACATAGTGGAGTGCCAAATTACGGCCACTGAAGTAATACTACTAAAGTAATATTGGGCCTACAATGGATTAATGGAGTATGCCCCGTTAATGCATTTGTGATAATAAAGAATTCATTAAATAAATACTTCAAAGGAATGCTACCTTGCTGTTTAATTATCTACGCAGTATGTTGTAGGAGGTAACTAAGGGACCAGATGTTAATGAAATGGGAGATGGGCTAGCAACCAGTTATTTGTGATAAAAAGTGACCAAGTCAATGTTTTATTGTCTCCGAGGTTCTGTCCACCCCGAAAGGGATTAAAGGATGTGAATGTATATTTATGCATGTATATACACTTTCTGATAACCCTTCTGTTCAGAGGTTTGAATGACCATTATAAATTAACATGATAATATATGATCAGATTGCACTACTCAAACCTCAAACTAATTAAATAGCCAGAAACCAATGCCAATGGTAGTAAGTCACTATTCAAGTTACTGATATTTACTAACTACTTGCTTTAGAATGATTTTCCTCAACAAAAGAATCATCTTATTTTATTTATTTAACGTTTATCCACTCCACAATTATTACATCTCAAGTCAAGTGTAATCATCCAGATAAGGATCCGCTATCTCTGCTTACCCTTCTATAGAGAATCAGGCGTGATGTGTATGTATGTATTTTGCTTAACTATGATGACCAAACAAGAACCAGTCAATAAGACCAAATATACATCAAATTGGTCATGACATTGCAATTTAAACAACATAATTATTTAACAAAACACTGTCCAATATGCCCATATCTCTTCAGAGGGGTAGACAGAGATCATGGATCCTTATTTGGATCATCATAACCCACTTTTATTTCAGCAACATCCACATAGTTTTTTTGACGACCTCCGTGGCGCAATCGGTTAGCCGCTGGAACGCTAATCATGAGGTCCCGGGTTTGATTCCCGGTGGAGGCAGAGTTAAGAACTACGCTTTTGTACTGCTTTCCAGTCTGGTCG
The DNA here is from genome assembly GCA_030578115.1 of Leucoptera coffeella. Taxonomy (NCBI): domain Eukaryota; kingdom Metazoa; phylum Arthropoda; class Insecta; order Lepidoptera; family Lyonetiidae; genus Leucoptera; species Leucoptera coffeella. The sequence continues at coordinate 134,537 of JAMBLF010000340.1, forward strand.
TTGATTATATATGCTATATATGTATTTATCTATGTATAATATGTATATATTTCTTAAATATATGTTGACTAGTACCCTTAACACAAGTCTTAGATGTACTTAACAAGGGGCTAGTTCAATTGGTGTAATAATGTCCAAATATTATTATTATTATTATAGTTACTTCATCATACACACTCATTAGTTTTTAATGTAACCCTTTTTTCAAAATGTCTATCTGATCGTCAAAACATATTATGTAGTCATCATTCAAAATAAGACAGTCAGTAGAACCACTTAACACTTGGGACCATTAAGTTAATTCATGCTTAGCTTCAAGGTGACAAAACACCAGTTTACTACAAACGCAAGCCTTAAAGATCTTGTTACCTTGGTCTTGGCTACTCTTGTTGCAAGGTTAACAATTACGACTTTTCATTCAATACAATTGTTGATTGCTTCTGTGATTTGTGTAGTATTTAAGTAAATGTATTTTTTTATTGTCAAGGGGCCATCACTGGTTAACTTGAACATCTATCTATCTTTATAGAAATAATAATAATAAGCTAAAACATACCTTTGTTTCTTGTTATTATTATTACGTATTACTTAACACATTTTATAATATTTTACTGATATTACTACCAATTTGAGAATTACAATAAAAAAGAACAAGTACACTTCTTTGGTATTAAGTTAGAATATAATGGAGTGTTTAATTTCTACTAAGAGTGCACTTTTGTTAAGACCTAACAATTTTGAAACATATACGGCACAATAATTTCAAGACTGAATAAATGTTCACTCATATACAAAATAAGCACAAAGAACCGTTATCCTTATAATATTTTAAATGTTAACACATTAGTTTCAAACAGGTCACACTGATAGTTTGGGATCACAACAAACACTTAAAGTAGGTCATAATTTTTCATGTAAACAAAAATATTTGCCTCACACAGATCCTAACATTCAAGGTTCCCTAAACATAATGCATTGCTTAAATAGCCTAATAAATGACTGTCATTACCTTTCATGTGTTTTAGTCAACTTTTCAACACCTACATACTAACAAAGCTATGTTAATGAGATTTCACTTTCAAAAGTAGGTGGGTAAGCTGCTAATTGTTGCACATTATGAAGGTGCAGTTTCAAAACTAACGATTTCCCGCCGATTTACAACTTAATTTGATATCGATTCTAGGTCACTGACTCGAGCAGTAATAATTTAAACAAGAGCACACCTTTCTAAGTTAGCAGAATAGATACCTCGCTTAGTCATAATCGTCATTGGGAAGTGTAAACATAATTCTTCTTAGATAAATTGCAACGAACGCGCCAAACGAATTGCAGCATTCCAAACGGTACAGCCTAGCGAAACGAACGCAATTAGAAACAAAAATAAAAATCCATGTATGATTCAGACTGGAAAATGGCGATACGAAGTAATTTATTAGAATGCTAATATCAAAGTATCACCAGTGTTTAGTATTGCAATTGTAATGAACACTCGCAAAATTGAAGTTAAATCAAAATCCTACACAAACAAATCATCGAAAAATTAAAGATTTACTTACATTTTATTAAAAAATCCTTCAACGAAGCACAATAACCAGAAAATTCACTGCTTTACTGTAAATTCAATACTACCAACTGATAGAAAAGAAGAATGTCAATGTCATAATTGACAACCTCGCTGTCAATAATAGACTGATGGATTGGTTGGTTCTGTTGTCTGCATTTACAATGATCTTCATACATTACAGCTTTGGTTCAGCAAGTATTGAGATTATTTTGCAACAACAATAAATACCTGCGACATTATTATTTACCAACAAATTGAGATCCTCGCAAACAATTTTTATCGTTAGAACGTTGAATAGGAATAGTAGCTTATTTAATAATAATCAGCATCTTTTCCATCTCTCATTTATCGATTGTAAATGAAAACTAATTTTACAGCAACAGTATACTTGTATTATTGAAAATACTTTACTCGGGAACGCAAACAAGCACAGACGCACGTTATTCTTTTATTGAACATTTATATTGAAAACATCGTTTTAGTTTTATCAACACTTTTTGATTCTTCATCGGACTGAGCAGACACATAGATATTCAAAATCTATTTAGCCTTATGTGTGATGATGATTGCGGCTTAAAAGCATTAATAAGGAAATTAGTGTAAGGTACATAGATTATGCCTCATTTGTCATTTTCCGCAGCAAACTGGGAGGTATGTGCAGATATATGCTGTATAGCAAGTACAAATCTCGAGTCCTAGAGATCCCCTCCACATAAGGTGGCAGTTGGAGGCGTCGCCACAGTCGCGTAATTCAGTGTTACCAGTAAACACGCCAAAACTAGCACTCACTGTGCCATACGGCTCGATACATTATAGGTTTCATTTGTAACGGTCTTTGGTTGCAGAGCTATAAACTCAAATAAAACAAATTAATATATCAAAGTCAAAATATGTTTATTAAACTATTTCAAACATGATTAATAATTAACGGGACTTATCCTTCTTATTACTTATATATTACATATATTATGTGTTCCTTCACTCTGTCCGCAATAGACCGTTTAGTGTGTTCGACGTAGGATTTCCCACAGCTGCAATCAATCTTATACACACCCTTATATCTTATATCATGAGTATAAATCGCGAATCTCTTAAAACTATTATTTCAAACATGGCACTGAGCATTGTCTTTACATATTTTTTACCGAGGTTAGATCAGCGGAGACCCTAGCTTGGAGAAGAACTAACAAGAAACTCCGGAAATCAATTTATTATAATCACCCTTAACAAACATAAAAATTACAAAGAGTGGGCAAAAACACAACGCTGGTAATACTAAATTTACCTTTCATACAAAATAACACGCAATGGCGGTAACGTCAAATTTAGTTCCAAGTTTGGCTACTGCCACCTTATGTGGCGGGGTCTCTATAATAATGCTCTTGAATTAATTTAGAACAGTTGGACAATATTATTCGGTCAACCTTATCCAAAATCCTAAATTGTAATTTCACTGATCATTGTTGGACACAGGCATCACTTCCCATTCGTTTTGGCGGGTTGGGCATTCGTTGCGCTTCGGGTGTGGCGCTCCCAGCCTTCCTCTCTTCTGTCTATGGCACGTCGGAATTGTGCCTGAAAATCGTCGTCTAGATGAAGCGAGGGAGGCTTGGTTAGTTTTGGTTGGTCCCGGGACCGATACTCCTCTTGGTTTGGCATCGCAAAGGCTATGGGACGAGCCGCTGTGTAAACAGATTCAATTAAACCTTTTAAATTCAGTTTCTTGTGTTACACAGCGTGCTCGACTCTTAGCGGCTGCCAGGCCAGAGTCGGGGTATTGGTTAAACGCCCTGCCTTCCGCAGTTATCGGCACACTGCTAGATAGAACCAGCTTCTGTCTAGCAGTGTGCCTCAGGGTAGGCGCTAAGATTTGTGGGACACATCGCTGTCGTTGTGGGACAGATGTCGATCCCTTCGGGCATCATGGGCTGTCGTGCCAGCGCAGTGCAGGTCGCCTGTCACGTCACGCGGCTCTGAATGACGTCATACGCTGCGCTCTTGTCAGCGCTCGTGTACCTGCAGTGTTGGAGCCTTCCGGTCTGGTACGCGACGATGGCAAGAGACCGGATGGTATGACGCTCATTCCATGGAAGAGTGGCAAGGCTCTGGTGTGGGATGCCACCTGCGTCGACACACTGGCGCCTTGTCATGTCTCCCGGAGCGCTGTCGAGGCGGGATCTGCTGCTGCTGCGGCAGAGAGTTTGAAGCGGCGAAAATATTCTTCACTTGGTGGGGAATATAGTTTTGTTCCTTTCGCCGTTGAAACTCTCGGCTCTTGAGGGGGGCGCGGCTCATGGGGTCATAAGGGATCTTGCCCATCGCCTGCAAGAGTCCAGTGGGGATTGCAGGGCTGGTAGCTTCCTCCGCCAGAGAATTAGTCTGGCTATTCAGAAGGGGAATGCTGCCAGCATATTGGGGCACTCTGCGCTCCAATGACAGCGACAATTTTTTAGACATATTTAATTTATAGGTAATTTATTTTAATTAGTTTTAAGTTTGTAAATATTTTGTTAGTTTTAATTCCTTTTTTTATTGTATATAACTTAATTTGAATTTATGAATAAATGATACTTACATACTAAAAAAAAAAAATGCTCTTGAACATCAGTCACACTCAAAAACAATAGAGATCCCGCTACATAAGGTGGCAGTTGGAGGCGTCGCCACAGTCGCGTAATTCAGTGTTACCAGTAAACACGCCTAAACTAGCACTCACTGTGCCATACGGCTCGATACATTATAGGTTTCATTTGTAACGGTCTTTGGTTGCAGAGCTATAAACTCAAATAAAACAAATTAATATATCAAAGTCAAAATATGTTTATTAAACTATTTCAAACATGATTAATAATTAACGGGACTTATCCTTCTTATTATATATATGTGTTCCTTCACTCTGTCCGCAATAGACCGTTTAGTGTGTTCGACGTAGGATTTCCCACAGCTGCAATCAATCTTATACACACTCTTATATCTTATATCATGAGTATAAATCGCGAATCTCTTAAAACTATTATTTCAAACATGGCACTGAGCATTGTCTTTACATATTTTTTACCGAGGTTAGATCAGCGGAGACCCTAGCTTGGAGAAGAACTAACAAGAAACTCCGGAAATCAATTTATTATAATCACCCTTAACAAACATAAAAATTACAAAGAGTGGGCAAAAAACACAACGCTGGTAATACTAAATTTACCTTTCATACAAAATAACACGCAATGGCGGTAACGTCAAATTTAGTTCCAAGTTTGGCTACTGCCACCTTATGTGGCGGGATCTCTATCAGTGGTGTCACTGTTTGTTGAAATAATGAATCATGGTGTCAGTCAGTCAAGTTCAACCTTTAGTTCAACTAGTTTACACTAGTTTTATTCTTGTGTTTAGTTTTACAAATTATTTTAATTGTGTGTTTGTGAATGGGTAAAAAATATTAAACAGGACTTTTGATAACTGCTCAGTGCTCCAGGAATTACGCAGATAAAAATTAGTGAGCAAAATTTTCCATAGCAAAACTGTTTATTCGCTTCCCATTACTTCATTGCATGTTGATCATATCATGTTTATTTCGAAAAATGTCTAGCTTCGGTATTGGTGTTTATCTTTTGACCGTGCTCTGGTCCATAACGCTTCTGCTGTGCTGGGTATCCATTAAACTGGCCACTATATCGGGAAAATCACCTTTTTCGTCGCACTTTTCGTGACGTTAATTTTGGTCAGCCTGCCAAGATATTCGGAAAATAATAGCGCTGCCAACTTTTATGATAAATTCTTCATACCCCGCTACGCTGTGCTTTCGTTTCTAATCCTTGGTGTGTTCGTTGGTGCCTGTCTCCTGTTCATTTACCACTGCATAACGCCTTTAGAAGTAAGAAAAATAAGGACTTTTGGTTTAACACAATAATCTTTAGTTGGTAAGTCTTGCGAATTTTTATCAACTTATCTTACTTAAGTACTTTTGGCAGACTAGACTTTACAATAACTTAAAAGATGGTTAATGCTGATAAAAAGATTACAATTTTGTCTTATCATTTAGGATTAATATTGAGTGAAGAGCATGATTTAACTTCTATATAACATTTCATTATGAACTCTTAAGATTCATACCAATCACATCCTTCTATGGTTTCATAACACTTTATGGGTAGACAGAAACTTTTAAGCTTTTTGAATTTTTAGGTGGCTAACATGTCTCTATAGAATTGAATTTTTAGGTGCCTCATTCGTCATGACAAGAAGAACACAGTTTATAGTCTATTTACATGAGTAATTTTATTTACCAACCCATGAAATATATAGAAAAGAAAACATCAAATTAAAGAAAAATAAAACTTCTAAAATATAAGGGCATCCTACAGAATATAGTTTCATCACCATTTATTCAGAATAAGAATGTAATTCTGAACTTAAGGTAACAAGTAAAGAACCTATTTATAATGCAGTACATTTTCAAGGCCAATATATGTGTACATGACAAATAGGTATTCTTATCTTCCTTTAAGCAAACACTGCTCTCTGTTACTCTTATCAAGTAGCTTAATGGATCTTTGGAATTTCAAATGTTCCATTCATTTAAGATAATTATGTATTGTTCGTTCACTTGCTACTCTACAGAGCTGTATCCAGAGAGCACAAAACAAATATATTTCATAATAGTTTAAATACAAATAGGACTTTATGTCATCTGAAGTTCTGTCTAATGTTTATGCATTATACATTACATACAGTGATTGAAAACATCAGAGTAAGAGTCACCTTAATTATATTTCAAGTTTGCATTTAAAATGTTTGTTAAATGCCTTGGTAATGTACAAAATAATTTAGTTTACTATATAAGAGTAATTTATAAATAAAATAAGTAGCTGTAGCTCTATTTATCCAAGTGTTATGGCCTCATTGCAATCCAATTATTGTTTATTACTTTTATTGTATGTTAAATATTGTATCTAGTTAATGTGGATGTCACAATAAAGATGATATTATTATTATTATTTAATTAGCTCTGTTTGTTCTGGGAATGTCATGAGAAGTGCTGGAAATTGGTTGCTAATAATTCTTAAAGCTTCTTTGACTCTCATATCTATATGTCAAATGTGACTAAATATGCCCCATGTGACTTTTATGCCTCAAGGTTCCATCCAGTGTTCATTAAATGTTTACTAACAAAAGATAATCATTTAAATATTTTATCATAAAAAATATACAATTATAAAGCAAATAGTTATATAATTAGAGGAATGTTCAAGCAGTGCGCTTAATACTGACACAGCTTACCCCCTGTCACTTTCATTAAAATCAGGTTAACGTGTTGGTTTGAGGTGGCCATAGAACTACTAATTGCAATTGCATATGACTGATGTACATGCAAATCTCCTGACTATCCTGCAAGGGTTGTGAAAGTGTTTGTCTTAAAACATATTTATGATTAATAACTAGCGGGACTTATCGCGTATGTTTTTATATAATAAAGTTACCCTTTATTAACCCGTCGTTTCGGCTACGTTTCAGCAGCCATGGTCGGTCATGGTCAGTCTGCCCCGTGACCATGGCTGCTGCAATGTAGCCGAAACGTCGGGTTAATAAAGGTAACTTTCATGAGTATAAATCGCGAATCTCTTAAAACTATTAAAACATATTTGTTTATAGCATACTTTTGACTACTATCATACCAATTGAAAGGCCCCTTGCTTTGTGTTAAGCAATTTTATTTTAAATTCCAGTTCAATAATGTCAAATGCAATAGCGAGAGGCCTCAGGTCCCCAATTAAAAGCCTGGCCTGTCTCCGCAGAGCTCAGATCTCTACGTCTCTAGTCCACAACGAAACTATTCTGGTCAAGAATAATGAAGAGTTTGTTAATAAGGGTAGATATTAGTTTTATTTATTATAACTAGTGTAAAGGTATGGTAGACTCAATTGAAACATTACCTAAATAAAACATTTAAAAATATTGATTTCATAATTTTTATTATGAATAATTTTTTAATAAATTAAATAAAATTATTACGAGAAGATTTGGCTTCTTTTAATTTATTTATTGTGTTTATAGTTTATTCATGAAGTGGCAACAATTCTGCCAAAAGCACATACTGGAAGAGCAAAGCTAGCATTTTTTTGTATATTGTTAAAATGTTTGGGGTTGAACAATCATGCATTTGCATTTAGCATGTGATAAAAAAAACCATTTGAGATTTTAAAATCATAATATTTATTATTATTGAAGAGGTTATCAATTATACTGTTGGTGGTCTTTATCAGTCTTGTGTCCTCAACCACCAATTTTAGAGTAACCGGAAGATAGAAAGACCATACATAACAGGTCTGTAATTTCCTATGCAGAAAGATAGAACCTCGGAGTTTTATTATCTCCTAGATCACTTTTTAGCATAAATATTGAGGTTGTGATGTCATATGGAACATTGGTGACAGGTTGCTAGCCCATCACCCCAATTGATTCCATTCACCCCTAGCCCATTAGTCGTCTCCTACGACATGCCAGAATGAGTGGCAGCTAGTTAGTATTCTTTTTACGGCCCAGACTAGCACAGGCATTTATATGTACATTATATGGTTACAAAATTTGTAATGTCAATTCTTTTTTCACAGGTAATGAATAGCGATAGAGCAGTGATAGTGAATTTCCACGCAGACTGGTGCGACCCATGCAAGATCCTCACTCCCAAGCTGAAGGAGCTGGTAGAGCCTCACGAGGACCTAGATCTGGCTGTGGTGGATGTGGAGGAGAATGCCGAGTTGGTGCATACGTTTGAGGTTGGTAAAGATTAACATACCACACCATTTAAAGATACTAAAAATTAGCTGAATTGTAGAAAATTGTTGTTTCTGTTAGCTGCCAAAAAGTACATAAATTCACGTCCTTTATTCCCTTTCTGGGTGGACAGAAATCTCATTGATATGACAACATTTTACCCCTGTTCTCTTAGTCGCCTCTTACGACATGCCGGGAAGAACGGCAGCTAGCATTTTTGATGTCCAAGGCTAGTAAAGGACAAACTCGTAAATATAGAAGACAGATGTGTTCTTGCTTTTCTGCCCTCCCCCAAACTTATAGTTATTTCAACATCTAAATTATGGGTTAAAAAACTTCCAAACAGCCAAAAGAAAGCTTGAACTATGGTTGCAGCTTTTTAACAATATCAAAATTCAAATTATTATGAATTATATGAATTATACGTACAATATGAATTATATGTACGTATAAGAAAATTGGCACTAAACCTTGAGCGAGTTAACCACTTGAACGCTAATCGTAAGATGCCGGGTTCGATTCCCAATGGAAGCAGAGTTAAGAACCCCCTTTGCTTCTATCAATCTATAATAAGTATATTTCTCTTGTATACTTTGACTAGTTCTAGGGGCTAGTTGGTGTTAAAGTGTCCCAAACCTTATTAAAGGCTTTCTCTGTTGCAGGTAAAGGCAGTGCCCGCAGTGATAGCCATTAAGAATGGGCTCATAGTGGATAAGTTCATAGGCCTAGTGGACACAGACATGATCACTAGCCTCATAGACAAAATGGCTACTAAGAAGAAGGCGTAGACTACAAAATATAGGCACAATAGTCTTTAGTTTTAAGGAAATATAGATTCTTCATATTCGGTTAAACCATGATGACTTATGTAGGTATTCAAAGCTGTAAACTATTTTAATGGTTTAATAAATTACATCTTTTTTATTGTTTGGCTGGAATGCGTATAGACGTTTATAGGAGTTATGTGATTATTACACGTGAGTGTATAAAGGAGTTTTACAAATTATCCCTAGTTTCATAGGTAATGTCTCGATCAGTAATTTGACAGGTAATGTCTCGATCATCGTTCACAATACTAACATATTATATATAGGATAGCTACTTTTTTCAGCATTGTATTATTCTTTCAATTAGAATTCTGTGTTGCTTAATTTTGGTGATTGAACGAGAACCTGTCTATGCGAATATGGCACTACAAATATTACGTTAGGTATAATTCTTGTATATATCTATATTCTCAAGCTTGATTTTATTAAAAGTGATCCTTTAAAGGATAGAGTTTGTAAATAGAACGATGTGTATTATACAATTACATACTAACCTAACCTGTTACAAATATGTATTCAGATTTCATAGCGATTTTTATCCACTTTAGAATATTATAGCGAATTAATCATCAAAATAATAGAGATGGTAGAAACAAGTCATTTCATGATTAATTAGATATCTACTAGTGTTGAATCGTAGATGTGTTTGTGAATTTTCGAATTTATAAATGTTAGTCAGTATAGTGAATTTCTGATAAAATTTTACTAATAATAATGTTGACCAATCTGTATAGAAAGTTTGTACTTTATATTTATCCATATCAAACCATTTTATCCTTAAGCTTATAATGCTCGAAATGATAGTTTTTGCTTATAAGTGTATGTGAATCAAAACAGTGCTCTTATTAATGTATTTTATTACTATTTTATCAACAAATACTAGTGAAATTCCGACCATATGTCCATAGCTTAAATTTTTATATATAATGCTAAAAATATATAAATTAGTCATTTTCATTCTAAGCGATAACTTTCTAGTTGTTCCCTTTAAATAATTAACTTTTGGTGACCGTTGTAGAAGATTTAGTAACGAAAATAGAGATTTTAATAAAACCACTTTCGAATAACAACTTTGGCGTTCATAAAAGTATCTTCAACTTCTCCATTTTTCAGTATAGCCTATTAGTTCCTCATACGTCTTATTAAATCGATCCTGTTCTATATTTCTAGTCAATTTTAATATAATTCATCCGCATAACATGTCTAAACCATCGAAGCATGCCCTTTTTAATCGTAGTCACTACATTTTCCAAATTGCAACCTTCTCTTATCACACTATTCTTAGTTCTACCATTCAATGTCACTCCTAACATGCGTCTCCATGACCGCATTTCAACGGCATTGATTATACGGTCGTCAATTTCGTAATTATTTAAAGGGAACATAAAACTGCCGAGCTTCTTAGTAAATTGAATAGTGAATTTAATTCTAGTGTTTGGCGCCATGTGTTTGTATATAAGAATTGTTCATGAATTTATGCAATAAGTTCAAAGTTTTGTTTTAGTTTTATTTGTAAGTATGTCTGTATCTTTTTTAGTAAAACGTTCGCTTCGTAAATTATCTTGTTTTACTTATAGAAACTTTTTAAAACATTGATTAATTACACCAATGTTCTAATTGACATTACAACCCATATTCATAGTAAAAAGTGATCATAGAGATTTTAATGTGTCTCGAGGGTTCTGATCACCTCGAAAGGTATTAAAGGACGTGAATGTATATGTATGTATGTATTAATTACACGTTCCTGTACTCATGTTGTTCAATTCCTTAAGAGGTGCATAGCACTACGGACACAACATTTTGACTGACTTTGATTTGAAGTATTTGTATGTTCCAAGCAACGTTATTATGTGTATTAATTAATTACCGGGGATGTCATTAAAATAAAATAGTGCTTTCTGTTCATAATTCAAATGTATTTACATTAAACCTCTGTTTATTTATAATGAATAAACATCATAATTAATAACGTGTGCCGATGAGTCTATTTAATAGAAAAATCAGTCTAAACTTATCATTAAGTAAAGTTCAATTTCGCTACTCACAGATTTAGCTAAAGACACGAGTTTCCCTTTTAAGTAATCTAAATTGATCTGGGACTTAAATAGACTGTAATTAACTGTCTTTTTTCTCGGTGTGACTTGAGGGTTGAGTAAGAAACGTTGTATATTCATATTTTATATCTACTTTAAAAAGTTCACTAGTTTTTGTCCTAAAAGTTTGGTCATCAACTTCAGGTATTTAAAACGATACACAGTTACCATCTTTTAAGTTACAGACGAAAATAAATGCAAAAATGAAAGACAGATACAGAAAGAAATCTAAGGAAAAATAGTTTATAACATATACGAATCTAGATCATAACTAAATACTAGGATTTTTCGTTTTTTAAAATTTTGGAAATATTACAGGTAACATAAGAAAATAAAAATACTAGTAGGTAATTTTGGCATTCTCTATATCATTCCGCGAATAAAGGCAGCTAAATTAAATCATGTCGCAGACCAGTTAAAATAGTATTATGCAATAGAAATTCATGTCTTTAGCTAACACTTGAAACTTATAAATAAATACATAATTACATATTATAACAACATTCCATTTATTTCCTTAATTACTAAAAGCAACTGGATATAGATGTTTTACTTGAAAGTCATATCTAATTACTTGTCAAGTTCATAAGTTTTGTAGGGTTAGACACAACATTGAAGCAACTGATCAAAATTTTAAGAAAAAAAACTATCGGACCATTATTATTTCAATATTACTTTTTTATATTTTACTTTTGCTTGCGTATTTGTGAGTGGGAAATACAATTATTACAACATAGTTAGCTGTAGCATTAAGAAAGATAGAAATATATTCAGCTATTATTTGTCAAAGATTTTATGTTATTTTACTTGATATTTATTATGTCAACTATTAAGCTTTGATATGTACGTACGTCCAGATTGTAGAATAAACTTTGGATATTGGTCTTCAAAATTGGTTTAGGTATGAGATGAAAATAGAAATGGATAAGTACCATGTGTAGATTTTTATAGTACACCATATATTTAGATTTTAACCATATAAACGACAATTCAACGTGATTATTACTATCTTTTTAAGCGATAGAACATTTGGTCTACTTATTTTAAATATACACATAACGTCAAATACACATTTATTTAACAAAATGCTTAATACATGGATAATTAATGACATTTATTATTAAATACCATTTCTTCCACGCAAAACATACATTTCACATCATACAATATATAAACAGAATATAATAAATAACTTAATACAGACGGTAACTTACGTACATAATTATCTTACAACATATATACATTAAGTATTTACATAATTTCTAAAGTTTTGTCACTTATTGTAACATTATTATACTTTATTTAACATTTAAACATTTTTACAATGTACAGTCTAGTTGACATAAATCTCTTTCTAGTCTGTGAAGAAACTTGACAGATAAACTGTCAGTCAGTTTTATCTATCAGATTTGTTTAACTGTCATTGAAAGAAATATCTCTAGTTTCAATCTGTTTTACAGAGTACAAGTAAATGATTATTCCGGTTGATTATATTCTTCATTATACGTATTATGAATTTTATCAATTGGCATGATTTAGCTTAGTACAACTCTTGAAATGGATATAGAATTTTACCATTACCGATACTATCTGATATAAGTAAATACTCAGGAGTAATCGACTAACTTAACATACGTTGAAACCAAGTAGGTTATAATGTCTATGAAACTATATGGAAATTTATTTTAGTTTATTCAACCACAATAAAATTTACATACAATTTTATTTATTTTGTAAAGTTACTCAGATCCAACGTCAGTTAGTTAACCCCTTAGCAACTCATTGCTACTTATTATCAGTGTTGGAATATAGTTTACTAGCTCGATATTCCATTTACTGCTAGTCCCATATTCTCTTACATCATTTTGTTAAGGAAGGCACATCGACGATGGAAAGTCTATCTTTCTTATGTCGCAATTTCACAACAGAGCGATTTATTGTTTTAAAAAATCGGAAAAATATTGTATCAAAACCAATTTTTTTTTAATTGAAAATTTGGAAAATGGCACATAAGCAAGAAAGGAATTCCCCGTCGATATATTAGACAATACTCGTAATTGTTAGTTCCTGTTAAGTTTAGACCTCGTCTCCAATATCTTGAACGCAGTTCTCAGCAATGGGGACGTATTTATCGTCGATTCTCAGTAAAAGTATGGTTTTGTCGACGTGTGATCGTAATTTAGGGTCACGGTGGTTGGGTGTCCATTTGTGTACCACCTGTAACATACCAGAAATAATATTGCTATGACATATGTATTTACTATTATTATACATACACCAACATATAATGTTTAGCTATAATAATAATAATATTTAAGACACTATTACACCAATTGAACTAGCCCCTCAATAAGTTCATTTAAGACTGGTAATAAGGGTACTAGACAACGTATATTTAAGAAATATATACATATTATACATAGATAAATACATATATAGCATTTATAATTAACAACCAGACTGGTAAGCAGACGAAAAGCGTAGTTCTGCCTCCAACGGGAATCGAACCCGGGACCTCAGGATTAGCGTTCAGGTGCTTAACAAATTGCGCCACGGAGGTCGTCATTGAAACAACAGTTTGGTTCAGTAACGAAGGGTGTAATCAGAATCTAGATGAATGACCAAATTGAATAATCACAACGTTGCTTCGCAGAGGAAAAACATAATGGGCTATTTTAACAATCTCTTTGAAATCTCTGCTGAAAGGGTTATCGTGGACACATGATATATTAATACTATAGTCTATTCGCGTTAAGTAAATAGTGACGTCATGATATACAAAAGTAAACTGACCAATAAGACGTTAGATAAAGAGAAAACAAGTCTCTTCGACCAATGGCGGACAACCGTTGTCACGTCTCATTGGTCAAATCGTGGGGACATGATGACGTCACTATTTTCTTAAAGCGAATATACTATAGTGTACAATTTATGCAAGGCAAGGTACTGACCACTCCGTCCATGCCGGCTTGGGGTACCCAGTGGCCCCAGTGGCTGCGGCCGCCCTTCTCCCGCTGGTACTCCCAGGGCCACAGCACGTCGATGCGCCTGCCCAGGTTCAGGCAGTCGTACACGCCCAGCGGATCCGTTATCACCACTGGAATAAACATCGGCGATCAAGTATAGAATAAATAGAATAGAATAGAAAAACGTTTATTCACAACAATACAACACACATTACAAAACGTTTACAATTAAAACTTACAAACTAGGGGATAAAACTTGTGCATGTTATTGTCGCAGCAAAAGGGTTCCAACTCAGCTGGGTATGTTGCGTTTGATAGCAAACGTAATATCAATAACTCCTATCTCAATTTTTACTCTACTACTTTACTCAATTTATTACACCAATGGATGCATTCTTTTATTCTCTATCCCCTCATGAAAACTCACGAATTTCGACTTAAACACGTTTGTTAGAATTACAATGAAAATAATACTGACTCCGTTCATTTATTGAATTATTGTCTGGGAAGTAAATAAAGATAACTAGCAGCTATTCTTCCCGACATGTCGTAGGAGGCGACTAAATTTAATCTATTGGACGATGGGTAGCAACATGCAACATTACCAATGTTCCATTATGCAACAGCAATGTTCAAGCTGAAAAGTGACCTATGAGATATCATTTCTTTGAGGTTGTGTATGGAGTATAAAGGGATTAAAGGACATGAATGTATATGTACATAGTAGTCATTATATCTGGGACAATATCATACGAAATGTTAGTAAGTTCAATTAAAACTTGTGTTAAGGGTACTGGTTTTGCGATCATTAACGAATACACGCTTATTGTTTACGAAACATCACTTCTATGAAAAGAAAATATCGTGAGAAAACCAATCATTTGAATGAAGAACATATATCAAAAAAGTAAATACATATGTATATCAAAATATAAGCATATTATATCTATACTCTAGATTTACTACATACATACACATCACGCCCAATTCCCTGTACAGGGGTAGCTGAGATCACAGATCCCCATATCTGTCCCGATCCTGACAAACCACTTTCGCTTTATTGACACTCATATACCTCTAACACACTCGGCGGTTCTAGGTACTTCTAACAACATCCTTTTTCAATGGTGTCTCACTGACTTCAATATCGTGTCTTTGACTGTCATATGTCCTATTGGGCCCGTCCCTAAGTAACCGCCCTTCCATTTCACCCACATATAGTCCTTTGATTAATAAGTAACGAAACTTATTGCGTAAGTTTTATATAATAAAGTTACCTTTATTATTAACCCGACGTTTATTATATAAAATCTTACGCTCTAAGTCCCGTTAGTCATTAATCATGAGTATAAATCGCGAATCTCTTAAAATTAGTATAGTGTAGTATTATATTACCTGTGGTATAGTATTATAGTGTAATCGCGTTAAGAAAATAGTGACGTCATCATTACCCAAACGATTTGATCAATGAGACGTGACAACGGTTGTCTGCGATTGGTCAATGTGACTGTTTTCTCATTCACTCACGTCTCATTGGCCAGTTTAACGTCTGAATATTATGACGTCACTATTTTCTTAACGCGAATACACTATAGTATCTCTTACAATTATTAGTATATAGTCCTTTGTCAATCCTACCTTTACTCCCGATAGTAACCACCATACCACTGAGACTGGAGTCAGTTCTCTTCATCTTCTTCTTACTGTTTCTTCCCTCTGGAGGTATTTCCTTCAAAGGTATACTTTCTGGCTTCTCCGTGTACCGGCCTGTCAGCTCCTTGTAACTGTCCCTTTCATGCCTGATCTCCTTTGAGGGTTTGGACAGGTCTTTGGAGGTGGTGCCTTCCATTGAATAGTATCTATGGGAAAAATATTTCGGATGTAAGCTAAGTCAACTAGCTCCTTAGTAAGTTCATTGAATAATTTACTTATACATTTATTTAAGGTATTTTTTTATAATATATACTCGAATAGAATACATAGTTTTGCGTGAAAATGTAAATGAAAAAAGTAGGTGTATTTATTACCACAATATGGTGAAAATGACAAAGGATCTTGGTGTGAATAAAATATACGATTTTTATATTGGTTAACAGTATTTCTTATTAATTCCATCAATTTTAATCTATTAGTACTGTAATATATTTGTGCAATCACAGCTGCAATAGTGAATCGTACACACGACCAGATTTTTTGTTTTTAAAGTTATGTTTACCGAAAAATAGTTATGTTATTGATTATATATTAACATGTCACAGTATAATTCTATTTTGTATACGAATACATTTAACTAAAAACCTATCTTCATTATCACCATAGTCGGAGTTCTTTCCACCTTTTTTATAAATAACTGTCCAGCGATTGACCTCTATCGCACCTGATGGTCGATAAGGTCGATGATGTTACAAGCTGGTCCAGTAATAGCCTATTCACTCTAGCCTTGAAGAGACCCAAGTTATATTCCACTGGGAATACAGACGGAAGCAGTGAATTCCAATCCTTAGCAGTCCGCATTAAGAAGGACGAAGCAAAGGGCTTCGTACGGATCTAGGTTTCTACTACATATGGATGGAAACCCCGCCTGGATGACCGGTGGCGGAAAAGAGATGAACCTCATACCATCATAATGAATCTTACCTCTTGAAGTCCCTGGAATCCTGCCTACTCCGGCTGGAGATGCCCTTGCAGTCGGGCAGCGAGAGGTCCAGTCCTAGAGGACTAAGGGTGAGGTCCTCTAAACTGCTCTCAGGGGTCGGAGGACGCGGCGGCGCTATCTGACAATGTAAGGGACCATGGTGCCTTTAGTATTACATACATTCTATTCTGTTCTGACCATTAACCCTTACGGGGTATTTAGAGGATCAAGTGTCCCTCTTCGCAATTGCGAAGGTAGTAATTCTACGTCTCGAACCCACGTGTTAACCAGATAGTCAGTACTCAATGTGACAGGTGGTATACCATGTCGCCATTTACAAGCACTAACTATTACCTGTCCTGGATGTTTTTCCCTCACCGTAGTATTCGACGCATTTCGTAAATGTATTTTAATTACGATAATGTACATAGAAATTCATTTAACTTAATTTCCATTGGTACATGCTCAAGTGGGATTTGAACCCTGTACCCTCGATACAGAGTCAAGCCCCAAACAACTGTGCTACGTCGAATTTTAAAGGAAAGGGAATTCGTCCAAAGGGATTGAAGGATGTGAATGTATATCGACACCTAACGGCACACTCGGCGTAAACGTCATTTTAAGAGAAAATTTGTTATATATTTAACTACAGTTCGATTCAAATTTTTTTTCTGCGTCGAATGGTATTGGTATCATGGCAGAATGACGGCTTTTTTGGCGTTTAGGAGTAAAAAATATTGGATATTTTTGCTTTTCACGACTGTAAGCCTCTGTCCTGTAAAGTTTGCTAAATGGCGTTTAGGACAAGTGCGCCGTTAAGTGTCACTACGTATGAAATGATGCTAACTTATCCCGTATAAGGTTACTTAGAGACTAGGGGTCAAATTGTTCAAAAACTACAATAGTACACCATATTACCTTAGCAGTACCTTAGGAGTACCTATAACCACCGAGAGTGTATGAGAGGATGTATGAATATCAATGAAACGAAAGTGGTTTGTCAGGATCGGGACAAATGGGGATCCGTGATCTCTGCCTACCCCTCTACAGGGAATCAGGCGTGATGTGTATGTATGTATGTATGTATTACCTTAGCGCTGGAGGCTCGCCTTGGTATCATCCTAATAGTGTCCCATTCATTGTTCCCTGTGGAACTCTGAAATAGAAAAAGTGCATTCAGTTAACTAAAAAATGGGCCCGTGCTAGCTGGAACGCAAAAGAATGCAAACCAGCTGTCTTTCTTCCCGGCATAGGATGCGACTAAGGGACTAAGTCAATGGAATCTGTTAGACGATGGGCTAGCAACCTGTCACCATTGTTCCATTATGACATCACCAAAAAGTGACCTAGAAGATATTATCATGTCTACGAGGTTCTGCTAGCCCGTAAGGGATTAAAGGCCGTGAATGTATATGGTACATAGGCATTTAGGTAGATATAGGAGATTATTATTAGATATTTATCTAAGTAACCCTAACATGGGTCTTTTTATGCCTACCTACCAGATTTCTAATAGTAAAAGAAACTGTTTTTAAATTTGTTAGTTTACCTGCGCGTCATGTAAATCTGGCATCTGCCTGAAGGAGGAAGGGCGCGCCCTTTCGCGTCTCTGCCGACGATTCCCGCCCTGAAATTACAATAGTGCAATAAATATACATGAAAATTGTACATTCAAAATTTGAAATTGTTTTATTATAGCACATACCATAGAAACATCGCAATGATTTAACAATCACAAATGCGGGTACTCCAACAAAATAAACTACATGTTTATATGTATCCTTTTGGGGTGGACAAAAACTTGGAAACATACGTGATATCAAAGGGCATCTTTAAGAGCTTGTAGTTATATGTCAGTCAATCTTGCGTCAGTCATGGCCAACTAACTGTAGACATAGGCGCTTTCTATGACATTCTGGGACTAAGGCTTTAATGTAAAATCTATCGTGCGATAGGCTAGCAACATGTTTCCCATATAACATATCATCACAACCACTATATAATAATAGTGAGCAATTATATTAGTGCTCCTCCAGTTATACTTAATTATCAAGGTTATAAGTTCAGTCTTCCCGTGACCACCGCCTATGCAACTGGGCCGAAACGTCAGATGATATAAAGGTGTACGACCCGGTCTCATATAAAAATAAAAATGGTTATGTGTATGTAATATTTACATACATACCTGTTTGGCATTATGTCTGCCGTGTCGCCACCTTTCATCGCCCTTACGTCTTGGGGAATTCCTTGAATCTGTTGTACTGGGTACTGTAGAGAAAAAAAATAATAATATAAGTGAAATTAATAGTTATTTGTAACTAGAATACACTACAGTACTTTAGACATTATTCTATAAAATCTTCGTCGTATACGTTTATGCTACATATAGTATAATTGTGTGTATACATTAGGTACGTATAGTATAATCGCATTAAGAAAATAGTGACGTCATCATGTCCCCACGATTCGACCAATGAGACGTGACAACGGTTGTCTGCGATTGGTCAATGTGCCTTCTTTTCTCATTTCCTCACGTCTCATTGGCCAGTTTACCCTCTGACTAGCATGAAGTCACTATTTACTTAACGCGAATAGCCTATAAATAGAGAATCAGATTTAATATTGATACTATCAACCTTAAACTTTCAATATTATAATACAAACTAATTATCTACCTGTCTTTTACAAACAAGATTACTGTGGGATTTAAAGAAAACGTAACTATCTACCAATCTGCTCTTATACACGCAAACTATAGCTTTGAATTGCTGACAACAACCAAATTACATTTACATCCCATACATATATTTACCCAGATATACTGTCACCCCTTTTTGGTCTACTGAGCCCTTACTCCACTAATGCATTGTATGCACAATATAACTTCAGTATCGATACTGTAATAATTCAGTGGCCGTAATTTGACACTTTTGGCACTCCACTAACAAATTTTGGCTACTGAAGCGCTTTCGAACTACATCTGCGTCTGAAGTACAAAAAAGCTACTCCACTAATCAAACGTCCGTCAATGTCAGTTCAATGACCTTATATTTGGTACTCCACTAATGACATTTCTATACTTTGAGTTGCCACTGAAGCACCACTGACTCGCTATTGAGGCACAACTGTGACAGATCTAAATATTAGCAGAGTGCCACTTTTACAGCCGAGACGCAGTGGTGACCATGGAGTAATTAATAAGAGGAGAGGGCCTTACGCAATATTTGTATGGAAACTAGCGTGGCATTACGCGGGGTGAAACGAGGTACGCGAGATGGAGGGGATATTACAACCAATCAAAACACGGCATCGGTCAATCAAATTAGGTATCTTCTTTCTACTACACATTTTGAGACTCCGCATCAAATAAAACACGCCATTTGGACTCCGCACCGCGTAACGGGGACCGCTCCTTACGCCGGGTCCTTTTTATATTTGGTTCGTGGTGGTGACTCAATAGCGACGCAGTTGTGTGGCTGTCAAAGTTAATTAGTGGAGTAAGGCCCCTGGTGTGATGTGCTATCACCCACCTGAGTACACACACAAAGCCACGTCTTGCATCCTGACGGGGTTGGGTAGAGCTGTGAAATGATTAACGTCTAACAATCAATATATCACGCCTTGTATTGTATCTATATATGAAAGGTTGCCAACCCCTCGTTTGTACTCCTTACTGACTCTTATGGATGAGAAAGTGTAGGGATACTTAAGAAGTCTTTAAATATTAATTTGTATTCGTAATGAATTATGTTATTTATACATACTTTTTGGAATTATATCGATGTCGGAAAGCTAAAAGGTCGTAACCTCGAAAACCTTGTTCTGAGAAAAAATAGTTTAAAGTTTTTAAAAATGAATAATTTATTGTATCTTTTTTTTCTAAAACGATAAAAAAGTGTCGTCAAAATAAAGTCTATCGAAAATTTAAAGCTCTTTTCACCAAAATAATTATATTCTATGAAAATTAAAGATAGATGAGGTTTTGATGGGGTTACAACCTTTTTCCTTTCCCAATTCTTAGAAAGCTAAAACGTCGTAACTACTATCAGTCCCATATATATTTCAAAATCTAGTTCATTTTGGGAGCGGAAAGGTCGTAAATGATTTTTTCAAAAAAATATACGTGTTTTGTGGCTACTTACGCCAATAAATTAAGGTATTATTTCGAATTCTCGGATTTTTTTTAGGTAGTAATTTATCAAAAATTTCATCGTAGAGGTTTGAAACTAGGACCAAAGGACGCAGAAGAAAATGCTGATTCTGGTAATATATATAACTCAATACACCAATTTTCGAGGTTACGACCTTTTAGCTTTCCGACATCCATATGGTAAATGTAGATTTTAGATATATACCATATAAAAGTTAGTAAAATTATTCATACAATGTGAAAATATAGACCTTTAAAAGCATACATAATATATTCATTTTGCTGAAACTAACTCACATATACCATTTTAACGAAATCATAACCCTGTTTAACTTAGAAGCGACAAAATATTATATCTTCATACAAATAGAAGAACTACAGTATATTTAACTATTGAGTAATCTATAGTGGTTTGTCGGGATCGGGACAGATGAGCACCGCGATCTTTGCCTACCCCTTTACAGGGATTCAGGTTTCGCTCGCCGGAAGGAATTAAAGCACTTGCTTATGTGTGCATGTAATAAGTAAATCATCGAACCTGGTTCATCGTATCTGTCGTGATGCTCTCGTAACAGCCCTGCCAATGAAGCTAGAGTGGAAGAGGTCGGTTTCCCGGCACTGGCCAAGCTGCCTCTCGTCCCCGCTGTAAACATTTACATATTAGTACCTACGACTTATACGGGAAAATAACTAGATTTTTTCAGCATGTCCTAAACATTTTCAGCTTATAAATATCAGTTAACGTAGTGCGGGGCGCCCCCCGGCAAGGTGGGAAGACGACCTGTGCAGGTTGGCCGGCATCGAATTGATGCGAACGGCCACTGATAGGGAGAAGTGGCGTCATTTGGGGGAGGCCTATGTCCAACAGTGGATTCAGACAGGCTGATGATGATGAAAAATCTCATAAACAGTCTTCTCTCTCAACAACCTCAACGACCTCCGACGAAATATCAGTTTAAAAAGTTTTGTACACTAGATAAGTATCTGTCGCATTGAGTGTGCCTGTATTTGTAAGAAAAAAACAATGTCTATATGTCTCAAAATGTTGTCTAAACCACCGATTGAACTAGCCCTTACCTAGGGAGGTCCGTGACAGCGTGAGCGTGTTGTGGCGTGGCGTGTTGGCGTTGCGCGACAGACCCGCCTCTACCGCCGCGTCCGCCGCTGCCGCCCCACTCGAGCAGCCCTCGCCGCAACGACGACGGATCCTGACCACATACAAATACATGTGAATACATACATATACACAAACACACACAAATATATAGAGATTCCTTAGGTCCTTAATTACTGCTTGATTGAACATTTCATACGTGAAGTATACGTATTATAATTTTATAATTGGGTGTGGATAGCAGAAAGGGTTTCGAATGATTTCTAATTACATATTATGTATATGTGTATATGTATAGATACAAGTATATCTCTTTCTTCACATAAGGATGACTACGTACATACTCAAGTCCTTAATTGAAATTGAAATAAAACACATGTATCAAGAACTCTTCGTTCACTTAGTTTATTGAGTTCAAAGAAGTTTTTATAAATTTAGACAATACAACTATTGGTTAATTTATATAAAAAATCTTTAACCCTTATACTAATACCACTAATATAGTTAAGTTCGGGTAGATAGGTAAGT
The DNA here is from genome assembly GCA_030578115.1 of Leucoptera coffeella. NCBI lineage: Eukaryota > Metazoa > Arthropoda > Insecta > Lepidoptera > Lyonetiidae > Leucoptera > Leucoptera coffeella. Next base: position 157,185 of record JAMBLF010000340.1, read on the forward strand.
TAGTTAGGTCTAAATCCCCAGTAAAGTCCTGTAGAACTCCTGAGTAAGAGCGAGCCAGCAACCAGTAAAAATGCTCGCACGTTTAATGACAATGATAATTTACTAACTTACCCAGCCACCTAAACTTTTTTTTTTATCTGAAATGGGTTCACTCTTGACCCTGTTTGCACCTCGAAGGCGGCGACAGATAATCTAACTATCGTAGAGGTATTACTAAAAGAGCTACAATGGTAGAACGTCTCACTTATACTATAGTTAACCATACTTATACATGTCCTTACCTAGCGAATACCCCTCTGGCCCACTTGGCAATGGATCCCACGCTGAGGGGTCCGCCCAGCAGCCACGTGATGGGTGGCGACGTGTCCGCGTAAGAGGTGGTGAGGGGCGACACGTAGATCGGGTACCCGATGGGCTGGTCGCACGACGAGTTTATTATGTTGCGCAGCGCCTAAGGGGTGGATAGGGGTATTTGTTAGACTGTGTGTATTTTACACATTTGTAGGAGGGATAGGTCGAGATCGTTGATCCCCATCCGTCCCGATCGTGACAAACCACTTTCGCTTAATAAACACTCGGCGGTTATAGGTACTTCTAACGTCACCCTTCTTCAATATGACGTCTATCTGACTGTCATCTCTTATTGAGCTGGCCCCTACGTATTCGCCCTTTCACTCCACTCTCACTTGTCAATCTACTATCATTCATCCGCATAACATGTCCAAACCATCGAAGAATGCCCTCTTCAATCTTAATCACAACATTTTCTTTCAAACCGCAACCTTCCCTCTACTTATGTGACTAAAACCGCATACAATCTTGTTTATCGATTCTTCCAGAGACCAGAACAAGTGAATTGAGTTTTCATTGAGTACTGACTATCTGGTCTATCTATCTAGACCGGAAGACAACATCGCCAGGGCAGCATACACATGGAGGCCGCACGGGAGCAGACGCCCAGGCCGACCGGCGCACACCTGGCAGCGCACAGTCAACGCTGAGTTGAGGGCGGCTGGGTTGAGTTGGAGGGACGCGGAGTGCAAGGCACAGGATAGGAGCGGTTGGCGACGTCTCACAAAGGCCCTTTTTACCACTGGGGTACCATAGGATGATGATGATGACTGACTATCTGGACCTGAACCTATGACTACGTAAGGGTTGATGATCGTGAATGCGTTTGTCTTTTTTTTATCTACATATAAATTACCTGCTTGGCGTTCTGGATGGAGCCTCGTTCAGGGTTCCGGTTCCTCAGGTAGACGAGCTCCTGCTGCTGGCCGGCCCAGAGGCCGCGCACGCACTCGCGGTTCAGCTTGATGACGCGGAAGCCCAGGTGCCGCTTGTTCAGCATTATGATCTTGTAGTCGTCCGTGCCTTCCTCCATTACGTGCCTGCGGGTCATTCATTAGTTTAGAACAGCCGGTATATATATACATATATAGTCAGATAGACGCTATATTGAAAAAAGGTGACGTTAGGAGTACCTATAACCGCCGAGAGTGTATGAGAAGATGTATAAATGTCAATGAAGCGAAAGTGGTCTGTCAGGATCGGGACAAATGGGGATCCGTGATTTCTACAGGGAATCAGGCGTGATGTGTATGTATATATTTTCATTTATTTAGGATACAAACAGTTACATAAAAGAACATAAACTAAACATAACATTAATTCTAATTTAAACCTACAGTATCCATAAAAATAACAAAACTTCTTTGCTACAACACAATAATAAATAACAATATACACAATCTTATAATGTTACACTTAATATTTCTTGACTTTTCTCTTAAACACAGGGAGCGAAACGTCCCATACGTCGATATCTACCAGCTGCTCATTGAATTGTCTGGCAGTGATATTAGGAACACGATTAATGTAAATATTGAATAGCTAATCTATCGCTCAGTTATATCGAGCACGATTCCCGTAATCACCTACAATATGTGGAAAAGAAAGGAAGCCATATATAGCTATCTATTAACTTCCTAGGCTAATTCACGACTTTTTAACAAATCATTACACAAAAAAAACCTTACAATATAAAATACATACAATGCATTTTGTTCCCAGTTCATGTACCTTGATTCAAAAGTATCAATATATATGCATATTATGTATTATGACCAGGCAATGGTCTGTTATTTGGAAAGAAAGAATTAAAGTTCCAATACAAGGAATTTGTATCGTTTAGTAAAGGGTACTGGCATCTTTATGAAATTATTAATATAGATGCATTCTATATATGCATTAAATATTCACACCTCTGCTTCCCTAATGGGATATGTAGAGCATTTCGATCGCCACCACCGATGATCTTGATAAATCTCTTAAACCCAACCATCTCATGCAAGTTGTTTTATTTTATTCCATGAGTATTTACCATGGAGTAATTAATAAGAGGAGTGGGCCTGACGTAATGTTTGTATGGAAACTAGCGTGGCTATACGCGGGGTGAAACTAGGTACGCGAGATGGAGGGGAGATATTTCAACCAATCAAAACACGGCATCGGCCAATCAAATTAGGTATCTTCTTTCTACTACACATTTTTAGACTCCGCACTAATTAAAACACGCCATTTGAACTCCGCACCGCGTAACGGGGACCGCTTCTTTCGCCGGGTCCTCTTTATATTTGGTTCGTGGTATTTACTCACCTCAAAGCCAGCAGGTGCGGGGCGCCGCGGAGCACGTTGTACCGCCAAGAGGGCGCCGCCTCGTGGCAGATGACCAGCTGCGCCTCGTGGCTGCAGATGGCCGAGAACAGCGCCGTGCTGCTGCAGTACTCCTCGGGGAACATGAAGTGGTCCTGCCGAGTCATCATTATACATTGAGAGGTGTAATAGTGGAAGGGGTAGGTAAAGTGGTTCTGACATAATATCAGTGTTGCGTTCGCATAAAGGTAATATATTAGGTGAATCTCTTTTGCTGTGTAAGATGTACAAGGCATGATAATATGTAGGTTGTCGGTAATATAACGGTGACGGAAGACACCGCGAGGAAATATGCTCATGTGAAACGCGGGCTTTGAGTGACTCTTACCTTTCATGCATTTGAAATTTCGTAAATTCTTTAAAATATAATTATTACTTTGTAGCAAAAAAGGTGCCCTAGGAGATTCTGAATCTCCGAGGTTCTGTCCACCTAGAAAGGAATAGAGGGACGTTAATGTATATGTATGAAGGGTACCTGGTGCAGCTTGAGCGCCATTCGCACGGCAGGCACGAGGACGGCGTGCAGCAGCGACATGTCTGCGAAGACCCACTCGTCGCGCGCGCACGTGATGCGGAAGTCGCCCTTGAACAGCGAGTGCAAGCCGAACAGGAAGAACTCCGCGCTGCGGGGAAGAGGGGGGGTTAGTGGTACGTGGTGACAATACCGTACATACAATATACAACACTACTTATAATAATAACAATAATATTAAGGACAATATTACACCAATTGAACTAACCCCTTGCTAAGTACAAACAAAGTAAGACTTGTGTTAAGCGTACTAGTCCACGTAAATTTAAGAATTACATACATATTCAACAACCAGAATGTAAAGCAGAAGAAAAGCGTAGTTCTTAACTCTGCCCCCACTGGGAATCGAACCCGGGACCTCACGATTAGCGCTCAGGTGGCTAACCAATAGCGCCACGGAATTCTTCGTACTTATAAAACAGTACAAAGAAATTAGGATGTTATTTAAGAGCTTATAGAGCAAAAGAAAACAACTACAAAAAATATTAAATTAAAATAACGCTGTCAATGTTTCAGAATTGAAAATAGCTGTATCTACTACAGTCCATAAGGGTTATAACGTCAATATCAACAGCACACTTAATGTAACAGGTAAAAGGGCCCAATAGGGCACTTAATATTACACTTGTTCTACGACTGATGGAAAAACAAATTCTTTACAATTAATTTGGAATGTATATGTATACAAAATATATACACAGTTATGTACATATAAAATATTCAAAATTATAAAGGTGAATATTCCTACGCTAATGCAAAATCTCGCGATACCCTGCCTATTCTTCATTAGACGTTAGTCAATGCTACTTATCACACATGCTATCTGGTAATCTCCATTACTAACGAACAAGTGACAGTTAACCCAGCACTTTGTTTCTGTTACCCATCAGGGACTAACAATAGTAATGTAGTTATTTTTAATCACTCGCGATTTATACTCATTTTATTAACTACGTGAGACCGGGTCATATCACGATAAATTTATAAAGATATCTGATTACCTTTATTTTGCCCGACGTTTCGACCCAGTTGCATAGGCCGTGGTCTTATGTAATAGTAATGTATGTGTGGTAATAATTACCTTGAGGTGGGCAGATGCTGTGCGGCGGCTAAGGCTCTGCGGCCCACGAGGCTCAACGCCAGACATAAGGTAACCAGGGACGGCTCACGGGTAGACCGACACTTGCATCTAAAAACATACATATCACAAACATAGTACATAGATACACATATTGCATAAATATAATATTGTAGGACATTTTTACACCAATTGAACTAGCCCCTTGCTAAGTACATTTACATTTACTAGTCAACGTATATTTAACAAATATACACTCATTATATATCACTACATAGTATAAAACAAAGTCGCTTTCTCTGTTCCTATGTCTCTTTGTATGAAACTACGCAACGGATTTTGATGTGGTTTTTTTTATAGATAGATTCAAGAGGAAGGTTTATATGTATAATAACATCCATTAAATAGTTGAGTAGGCTATATATTTTACACCCGTGCAAAGCCGGAGCGGGTCACTAGTATAATATAATATTGTAGGACATTTTTACATAAATTGAACTAGCCCCTTGCTAAGTACATTTAAGACTTGTGTTAAGGGTACTAGTTAACGTATATTTAACAAATATATACTCATTATATATAGCATATATAATTAACCACCAGACTGGACAGCAGAAGAAAAGCGTAGCTCTTATCTCTGCCTCCACCGGGAATCGAACCCGGGACCTCACGATTAGCGTTTAGGTGCCTAATCTATCGTGCCACGGAGGTCGTCAAAATACATGTAAAGAAGTGGATGGAATGACTAAAGCTTCGTTATAGGAACAGGTTCGATTTTTACAAGGAAAATATATGCATAACTATAATATATAATTATTTTCTAAAGCATTAATACCCATCTTCGGAAGCTGCACAACATATTACTTGTATGATGAGAAAAATAATTCTTAGTAATAGGAATATAGAACTTTGTACAGTGACTAAAAATGCTTACTTTCTGGTAGACAGTGAGTTAATAGAACTATTGACCTCTTAATTATAGAGATACTAGTGACCCGCTCCGGCTTCGCACGGGTATAAAATATATAGCCTACTCCACTATTTAATGGATGTTATTATACATTAACCTTCCTTTTGAATCACTCTATTTAAAAAAAACTCATCAAAATTCGTTGCGTAGTTTCAATGATTTAAGCATACAAAGGGACATAGGGACAAAGAAAGTGACTTTGTTTTCTACTATGTAGTGATATGGCATCTAAAGGCCACCTCTACAATACAGACTAATAAGTAATAATCTCACCTGTTCTGCTGATTGGGAGCCGTGATGCGCCTCGTGTGGCAGTAGGAGATCCAGTCCTGGTATATGGCGCAGAAACGGGTCCTACCACAAAACAAATAAGTCAATTATATAAGAAGATAGAGATAGAATAAAACCTTTTTTCACTAGTTTTTTTTTCCCTGGCCTGAAGTGGGAGACGATTTAGACTTGTTCTAATCTTTGTGGTGATGGGCTAGCAATATATTTCCTGATTAATAACTAACGGGACTTATCGCATATAAGCTTAAAGGTAACTTTATTATATAAAAACATACGCGATAAGTCCCGTTAGTTATTAATCATGAGTGTGAATCGCGAATCTCTTAAAACTATAATATATTTCATATCAAAATTCTCACAATCTTGATGTATATATATGCTGTAATTGACGGGCTAAATACAATAGTTATTTTTAAACACTCGCAATGTATACTCATTTTATTTACTATTTGAGGCCGGTTCGTATCACTATAAATTAATAAAGATATTAAGATTAATTTATCTTGATACGACCCGGTCTCACATAGTAAGTAAAATGGGGAAAATACAGATTTCCTCTGAAGTAGTAGAAGGTTCTGATAAACTTAAAGTTGTTTTTCTTATCTTTACATTTAAGGTTACTATTGTCCTATTTCTCAGTCATCGTCCAATAAAATCCATTTACTTACACCACTAGACATTTCTAAACTGAATTACACCAGTATCATTACATTTCCCTTTCTACTACGACGACGAACCATCGACGAAAGAGTACTGATGTACATATCGTATTTTAAATTATTGTTTTATTATATCTTACTATTATTATTATTTTATTTTGACATTTTAATTTCATATAATTGCTTTCTACGACGATCACTGTAATCTTTAAACATCTATTAATTGTATTTTGTTTTTATGTGGACATTGTTACAGTGTAATAAATAAATCTAAAATCTAAATCATCACGACCCAAACACTAACCTGGTGATGCCAGAAGCTCGGAAGTCGTAATCCTCGTCAATGTTCACGTTGAACACGGGGTCGAGGTCCACGAAGCTCCTTTCGTTGAGGGGTTTCAGTGCTTCCGTGATAGTTGGGGATGACAACCATTCATCCAAGCGCAGGTTTTGTATCGTGTAGTAGATTATACTCTGGAAATTGAAGATGAAAGTTAAGTTAAGTTTACGGAGTTTTTGGTTGGTTCTTATCCGAGAATTGCAATGCTAAGAGACAATTAGTGTCAGGCAAATGTTTTGACTTTCAATGAATGTACTATACTTGTACTTATTTTGAATAAAAACATTTGACTTTGACTTTAAGGAAAACTTACGTAGATACAAGGATATCAAATGGTTGTAGGATCGGTTATGGTGTGGAGGCCTTTGGATAGGCAATAGTCAGCTATAAAAGGCTATAAGCGTCATAAATTCTTAAATGACACTGGTCTGGCTATAAGTTACATTAAACCTTCATTTCAGTGCGAATGGCGGCCTAATCAGCAGAACAGGTAAGTTTATTACTGAGTAACACTACGAATTGCGAAAGCAACATTCCTTTACATCCCTAACTAGTACAGCACATACATAAACATCACGCCTGTCCCTGTATAGGGGTAGGAAGACATCACGGATGCTTATCTGTCCGGATCCTAGCAAAACACTTTCGCTTCATCGACACTCATACACACTCGGCAGTTATAGGTACTTCTAACGTAACCCTTTTCAATATGGCGTCTATCTGACTGTCATATGTCTATCAGTATTATTATAGCACTGAACCTGGTCCTCAATCTCACCTTAACATAGTATGTGAGCAGCACCTTCCGGAAGTCGAAGACGTGCAGCATGGAGACGGCGCTGTTGTCGCTGACCGAGTAGCCCTCCAGCACGTACTTGACGGAGACCAGCTGCCACGCCAGCCAGCGCAGCGAGAACATCGCGCCGGGGGCCAGCAGCCGCCCGCCGCACCACCAGTTGCCGCACAAACCGTCTGGGCAACGGAATGATGAGGGATATAATGATAGACAATACACACAACTATATAGTCCGCATCTACGTCCCAAACGAGATAGGCAGACTGAATCGCGACCTGGAACGATTCTGACAAATCTCTCTTGCTTATGTCCATTAACCTTCTCACACACGCACTTTTGCACGAGTGTGGAAATAAAGGATACGTAATAGAGAACTGTACTTATAAATTCACTTTGACGTTTTAATTATGACGCCTATTTAGCCTCAGTCATGCTCAACCTTTCACATTAATAAGAATAATAATATTTAGGACTCTATTACACCAATTGAACTAGCTCATTGACAAGTTCATCTAAAAATTGTGTTAAGAGAACGAGTCAACGAATATTTAAGAAATAAATGCATACTATATAACATACTATATAAATACATATATAGCATAATAATCAATAACCAGATTGGAAAGCAGAAGATAGGCGTAAATCTTTAACCCTGCCTCCACTGGGAATCGGGATTCGATCGAAACCTGGGGCCTCACGATTAGCGGTCAGGTAGTTAACTAATTGCGCCACGGAGGTCGTCAAAATTAGTAGTCGACACATGCGTTTGAAGTGGAAAAAAAAACTTTGAGAGTCACTTTAAGAAAGAGACACATGCCAAATGAGTTATTTTGATTTCCAATTTCCTTTTAGAAGTAAAGTCGGGATTTCATCGTGACTGTATAATGTTCCTAGCTACATTAATAAACCTGTCTCACCGTTGCTCTCCTCAGGCCCCTCCGAGATGGCCTCCACCTCCCTCTGCTGGCAGTAGGTCCCCCTGAACTCCAGCCCCCGCAGCTGGAACGACACCAGCCCGTTGCCCACCTCCACCATGTGCACCAGGCAGTTTAAGTAGTCGGATGCCAGCACTGTAATGGGTAGGAAAAGGGAGTATAGTGGATGCAAGTAAATGTTGGTAAATGTTGACTATTTACCTACATAATCAGGTAGTCGGATGCCAGCACTGTAATAGCCAGGAAAAAGGGAGTATAGTGAATGCAAGTACAGTATAATCTCACTAATCCGGCACTTCGATAGATCGGTACGTCCAATAATCCGGCATCCAAACTTATCCCGTGCACGTGCTTACGTATTTGTTTTTTTTTCAAGTGAGAAAAGTTTATAGTTAAAAATGACAAATAAACGCAAACACAAGACACTAGATTTAAATAATGATAATCGAATACATCACATACATTGATTCCCTATATGAAATGGTTTATTTTATTCATTACCTATGACTTTTCTCTATAATCCAGTAATCCGAACATTCCAATAATCCGGCACTCTCTGGTTTTTAATAGTGCCGGATTAATGAGATTATACTGTAAATGTTAACTATTTAACCTATAATCATTATAAGCTCATAAGTATATTGGATAGAAAATGTGGACAATTTTGTCTCATATCGTAAGGTTATTGAATGAATGCCAGCACTGTAATAGCCAGGAAAAGGGAGTATAGTGAATGCAAGTAAATGTTGACTATTTACCTACATAATAAGCTCATAAGTATAGTGGAAAGAAAATGTGGACAATTTTGTCTCATATCGTAAGGTTATTAAATGTTTATTGGTATATATGTTCAGTTTCCTAATACATAGATAAAAATTATAAGCGGATTAATCATTAGGTGTGGAAAGTTGGTATGTATGTGAGTGTGTGTAAGGGTGATTATGTGAACTACATGAGTATTGTATGAAGTATATGTAGGCTCTATTGCACATTAATATAAACAGAATCCTTTTAAGAACACACATACAAAACATAAGTACATATTTTAAACTAGATTTCATAAATTCATAATGTGTAGACGATTACAGAATACTTATATTCATTGTTATTTTTTGAAACTCATTTGACTAATCATGGAAACATGGAACATACTCAAAATTCTCAAAATTCCATGCTAATCTGAGTCGTAAATAAAGTAACAACTATCTGCATTTAAATTGTAATAAATGTAATTGTAAATGTTTTTATACCTGTGCTGTTTTTGTGAATAAACATTTTTCTCTATTCTATTCTAATAACCTGTCACCAATGTTCCATGTGACATCACAACCCCAAAGTAACTTAGGGCATATTATCATGTCCCTAACATTCCGTTAAAGGGATTTAAGGTCTTAAATGTGTATGTATGAGGTCTCACCGAAGCAGTCCCCCTGCTGCACCTGTCCCCAGCGGCCCAGCATGAGGTCCCCGCACAGGTAGTGCTGCAGCGACCGCGTCAGGTGCTCGTAGAAGATCGAGTTCAGGTTGTTGTCGTCTGCAATTAAAGGGTAATACAGGCTAGTTGTTTATTTATTATGTTAGGAATGTGTTTGGTTAGTTTATAAATTTACGAAGTAATACTATACAATTTATCTTCCGTTTGAAAGCCTTTGAAAGTTTATAAATGTACAGAACTTATTATTTTACTTATTATTTTAAGCGGTTCTCGAATGGCGACCGCGTCTCGGTAAACGTAGTGTAGGACGCCCCCCTGCCAGGTGGACTGATGACCTGAAAAAGGTCGCTGGTAGTGGTTGGCTGAGGGCCACGAGTGATCGTGTTTTGTGGCGTTACCTTGGGGAGGCCTACGTCCAGCAGTGGACTGTCGTAGGCTGATTGATTGATATTATTTTACCGTGACATAAAAAAGACAAACGCGTTCACGAACATTTACCTTTGCGGGGTAGTCAGAGGTTCAGATTTCCATCACCGCAAAGGTAGTAATTCAATAGTCACGTCGAAGCCACGTGTTGACCAGATAGTCAGTACTCGATTTGACAGATGGTAAGCTATGTCGCCATTTACAAGCACTGACTTTTACCTGTTCGGGGAACAGGTAGGTTTCCTCATAGTCCAAGAGCCAGTGAACCCTGGGAGTAACGGTCTTCCTGTAAGGTTAAAAATTTGCATACCTACAATTTATGGCATTCTAAAAGCAATAGCCATGACCTGGCAGGCGTCAGCCCTGCACGTCATCAATCCCTGTATTTTTTATACTGTTAGATAAATTAAACTTTAAAACTTGTTTCTGTAAGTTTGAAAATTTTATAGGATAAAGTTTATTTATTGTTCATCTTAAAAACAAAATGCCAGGCGATTTCATTAAGCAGAAGTACATGACAGGTGACTTAGAAAATGCACATTGATGAGGTAAAATAAACTTTATCCTGTATGATTAAAACTTTTATATGTTTTTAAGTAACCGTCTTAGAATATATATGTACAATGCCAGGCGGTTTTGACCAGCATAAGACCTTGCCAGGCGATGGTACAGCTGCTAAGGGCGCGCGCGTGAGAGGTGTTGCGTGAATGCCTATAGTGCGAGTGAGACCGTTTATTTAATACGAACACATATACATATATAACACCTCTCACTCTCACATATAAAGTACAACAATACACAATATCACTGCACAATTGATAATAATATAAAGTTTGATTCTTTGAAAATTCGAAATCACTTAACATAAGAAATGTTATAGCTCAAAGCATCCACACAAGTAAAAATCGTTGGCACAACTGACGAAATTCTTCTCTGTACGTTGTTGCTCGAGAGTAGGTATACGTCCCTTCGTATTAAATAAACGGTCTCACTCGCACTATAGGCATTCACGCAACACCTCTCACGCGCACGCCCTTAGCAGCTGTACCATCGCCTGGCAAGGTCTTATGCTGGTCAAAACCGCCTGGCATTGTACATATATATTCTAAGACGGTTACTTAAATACATATAAAAGTTTTAATCATACAGGATAAAGTTTATTTTACCTCATCAATGTGCATTTTCTAAGTCACCTGTCATGTACTTCTGCTTATTGAAATCGCCTGTCAATTTTTTTTTAAGATGAACAATCAATAAACTTTATCCTATAAAATTTTCAAGTTTACAGAAACATTTTTGCGTTCATATAACACCTCTCACTCGCGCGCCCTTAGCAGCTGTACCATCGCCTGGCAAGGTCTTATGCTGGTCAAAACCGCCTGGCATTGTATATATATATTCTAAGACGGTTACTTAATAACATATAAAAGTTTTAATCATACAGGATAAAGTTTATTTTACCTCATCAATGTGCATTTTCTAATTCACCTGTCATGTACTTCTGCTTATTGAAATCGCCTGTCAATTTTTTTTTAAGATGAACAATCAATAAACTTTATCCTATAAAATTTTCAAGTTTACAGAAACATTTTTGCGTTCATATAACACCTCTCACTCGCGCGCCCTTAGCAGCTGTACCATCGCCTGGCAAGGTCTTATGCTGGTCAAAACCGCCTGGCATTGTATATATATATTCTAAGACGGTTACTTAATAACATATAAAAGTTTTAATCATACAGGATAAAGTTTATTTTACCTCATCAATGTGCATTTTCTAATTCACCTGTCATGTACTTCTGCTTAATGAAATCGCCTGGCATTTTGTTTTTAAGATGAACAATAAATAAACTTTATCCTATAAAATTTTCAAACTTACAGAAACAAGTTTTAAAGTTTAATTTATCTAACAGTATAAAAAATACAGGGATTGATGACGTGCAGGGCTGACGCCTGCCAGGTCATGGCTATTGCTTTTAGAATGCCATAAATTGTAGGTATGCAAATTTTTAACCTTACAGGAAGACCGTTACTCCCAGGGTTCACTGGCTCTCCAACTATCACGATGTTTTCCTTCACCTTAATATTCGATACATTTCATAGTTATTTGTAAAATACGTATATTACGTCGACATGATGTATATACATATTTTACAAACAACTATTAAACTGTACCGCATTTTGATTTACTTAAATAACCTACATTTTCGTAGTAATCCTAAGCTATTTGGGTCCATTACATATAGGTCTGTATCTAAATCTATACAACACTGTACTTGTACCCACCCGCTCCGAGATTCCGTTCCAGCTGCGAAGAGAGCCTCGTGTTACTCTGGTCCACCCTCTTGGTATTGTAGTCGCGCTCCCAAAACTTCACAGGCCTCACGTATGACGTCACGAAGATTGCGCTGCCTAGAAATTGTTATTTATTATTAATCTAAAACTTAAAAACTACCATTACAGAATTAGTTCTAATGCGGTGGTTAAGTGTAATATATAATAACATTTATACTTTATGAACAAAATCATTTAAATTTTACACAATAATCATTATAATTTACGAATTTACATAAATAGATTACTTAATATACGTTCACTAATATCCTTGACACAAGCCTTGAATAAACTAAAAAAGGGGCTCATGATTAATAACTAGCGGGACTTATCGCGTATGTTTCTATATAATAAAGTTACCTTTATTAACCCGACGTTTCGGCTACGTTGCAGCAGCCATGGTCACGGGCTGTCATACGCGATAAGTCCCGCTAGTTATTAATCATGAGTATAAATATGAGTATGACGACCTCCGTGGCGCGATCGGTTAGACGCCTGAACGCTAATCGTGAGGTCCCGGGTTCGATTCCCGGTGGAGGCAGAGTTAAGAACTACGCTTTTCTTCTTCTTTCCAGTCTGGTCGTTGATTATATATGCTATATATGTATTTATCTATACATAATATGTATACATTTCTTAAATATATGTTGTCTAGTACCCTTAACACAAGTCTTAAATGTACTTACCAAGGGGCTAGTTCAACTGGTGTAATGATGTCCAAATATTATTATTATTATTAAAAATATTATTATAAATCGCGAATCTCTTAAACTATAATTAGAAAGGGGCTGGTTCAATTGGTGCAATAGCGTTCAATTATTGTTATTACCGAGGGCGGGCGTGAGCGGCGCAGAGACGGCGGCGGAGATCGCGGCCTGCGCGAACAGCAGCGCCGAGTGGGGCACGCTGAAGGGCTGCGCGAACGCGTGGAACGCGCTGCCCCACGTGATCTGCCACGGCGCTATGTACGTCACTACGAACTGGATCTACAGACATACATACGTATTATATCAAAGGTTACATCCATCACGAAAGGGGTAAAGGACGTCAATGTATATGTATGTACATATTGGATTCGTGTCGTTTAATCGTGGATATAATATAATATTACGCCATTCAAGACATACAGCCTTTGTTTTTGTTGCCATAGAGGTTAGGAAATTCAGGGATATTTAGCATACGATAGTGCTTAGCCTAAGATATCATCACTTGCATTCAATAAAAACCCTTTTTAGCCCGGCTGATAAGCAGGCAGATTCATCTTAATTCTTGCTTCGGTAAAATTATTATCGGAGTACGGATAGCATTGATCTGTATATTGGTAGTACCAGTATTGTAGAATCCACTGTATCCTACAGAAAAATAGGAAGCTTTCTACCTGGGCAGGTGTTCGTCCAGGCTAATGGTCTGAGTTGGAAATTTGTATCTTATATATATATATCTTGTTTCCGTTAAGTATTTCAATTTCGCGTTCTAGGAAATTGATTTGTGTAATTATTATTTTATTCTTGGCGGCGTCATCTGTGGTAATTATGTTTAACTAATTGCAACTTAGGTTTACTTAGGTTTCACTCTGTGTGTGTGGCGCTCTAGAGGTCGCCACAGTGTGAAGTTGGTAATGGAATAGCAAAAGTGCCAAATTTCACCATTAAAGATCGGCAAAAAAGTCAAGTGTCGCATTAAAAATGACAAAATTTGACACTTTTGCTAGTCCGCTACCACCTTCACACTACTAATGATCTGACATTGAACAAATATTTTGAAAAAAGCATTAGTAGAATAAGGTCCCAGAACTCCTTAGTTAACTTACTACCCCCTACCCGTACTAACCTTGAGCAGGAACTCGTAGACCTTGGCGAAGATGATGGCCATGAGGAAGTAGTCTACGAGGAAGGTCTCGGAGACCGCTCCGCAGCCGAGGTCCCGCTGGAACACCAGCGCCGCGAACACCACCACCAGGTACTGGCTGTCGGGCTGCGAGTACGCGTTGCGGAGGCCTACAGGGGAAATAGACCATGTTTTAGACGGTTCTGGGTTTGATATACGATGAACATTCATATAAATGTCTCTTTATTATTAGTTTCTTTAAACATAAAGTTCTATGTTAAGGAATAATCGTACGGAAACCTATCTAATAAATGGAAAAAGCAAAAGTAGATGATACAGCGACATAAAATCTTGTTATTTTGGCTGCTTATTATATAGTTGGCGTAACCTTAATATTCCTAACGGTGGAATAAGTGATATTAAGATACATTGCATGGAAGGTTCTAGGTTTGATATGTATGTCATTTTATTTACTATATGAGACCGGGTCATATCACGATAAATGAATAAAGATACTAAAAATACGACATAAATATACGAAATAAAGATACGACCTACGACGTATAGACCCAGTTGCATATAGTAAATAAATGGAGTATGAATCGCGAGCGTTTAAAAATAACTATAGATATGTATGTGTTGTATATGAATCGTTTTTTGTCTTATAAGGTTAGATAAAACATTGTGAGGAACATCACTTGTTATGTTGGGTACTGATTGTCTAATGAAAAGTGGCTTAATTTGGCCATTGATCACTTATTTCACAATGCGGACATGGACACCAATCTCTGTCTCTGTAGAAATAGTCTCGAAAAGTATAATAATGTGTATTGAGCGATAGGGTATAACAAAATTCGGAATATTGATAATGGAGGCCATGGAAAAAACAAATCACGAAACGAAAATCTTCCTTTCTTACATAATAACCATTATATACATAACTTAGAACCCTTTTGCTGCGACAATAACATGCACAAGTTATACCCCTTAGTTTGTAAGTTTTTTTATTGTAAACGTTTTGTATTGTGTATGTTTTTGTGGCCGTAAATAAACGCTATTTATTATTATAGTAACTCACATTTAAGCGCGCACACACTGACAATAAGTGCTGCTAGTCCGTCACCATACTTCTCCGCTATGGTAGGCGCATCCTGTGTGGCCACCCCTATCAGCAACGCTGGGTACAACACGTTCCTTTCGACGAATGACAGGTATAGGTAGATCTAGAAATGGTAAGATGGAAATAAATAACTGCGTAAGCCCAGTGGGTAAGACCTCTGACTTCTTATGAGAAAGGTCGTAGGTACGAATCACGGTTTTGGCATGTATCAATGAATGATATTTAGAAATGTAATATTCATCACTACATAGTATAAAACAAAGTCGCTTTCTTTGTCCTTATGTCCCTTTGTATGCTTAAATCTATGAAAATACGCAACGGATTTTGATGCGGTTTTTTTAATAGATAGAGTGATTCAAGAGGAATGTTTATATGTATAATAACATCCATTAAATAGTGGAGTAAGCTATATATTTTATACCCGTGCAAAGCCGGAGCGGGTCACTAGTATACGTATACAATGTACAGTTTGCGAATGGTGAGGGAAAACATCGTGAGAAAACCTGCTCATTCCTCGGAATAAGTAATAGTTAGCCAGTGCCTGTATATGGTGATACGATTTACCACCTATCACGTTGGGTGCTGTCTATCTAGTGAAACGCGAGCTTTTGAGAGACTCATACAAAACATGCCTTCGAAATTTCAGAGATGGCAAGGCTCAATGAATTTCAAGGTTCTGATTACCCCTTGACAATAAAAAAGGTAATGTGTATACATTATTACCTATTTGACACTCAAAATTAGTAGTAACATGCACTAAAACATACTATTATTCCACCTTTAAAATACCCTTTAACATTAAGCCAACAACTACCTACGAAGTGCCATTAGTTTTATTAATTTAATTTCATTTATTTTAAAAATTAGTTTATATTAATGACATATTTTTTTATAAAAAATGTTTTTTTTTTTGACTTTCAATAAGTGATTTTATGATCCTTATATTGAATAAAAAGATTTTCATTTCATTACTCTACAGGGGAAAAGAGGAAGCTTCCTACCTGGGCAGGTGTTCGTCCAGGCTAATGGGCTGAATTTGAATTTCTATATATCTTGTTTATTAGTCATCACCAAACCATACATACCTTCTCAAAAAGCATGACTCTCGCTGACTCAGTGACTTCGAACTGTGAGTGTTCGTGCTGTTTCAGGATCGGCCCCGCCATGCAGAGCCAGGGCTGCTGCTTCCTTAGTTGGGGGAACAGGTAGTGCAGTACCCAGCCCAAGATCGCTGCTATTATGCAGAGAGCCTGTTATATAGGGGTTAGATTAGTACACTCATAAATTACTACATAGTATAAAACAAAGTTCTCTGTCCCTATGTCCCTTTGTATGCTTAAATCTTTGAAACTAAGCAACTGATTTTGATGCGTTTTTTTTAATAGATAGAGTGATTCAAGAGGAAGTTTTATATGTATAATAACATCCATTAAATAGTGGAGGAGGCTATATATTTTATACCCGTGCGAAGCCGGAGCGGGTCCCTAGTATAGATATAAATCCTAGGTCACTTTTTAGCATGATTAAGGTTTTAATGTCATATGAAACAATTTACTTATTCGTTTAGCCTTTTTCAAGACGGGATGAACGGCAGCTAGTTAGCATTCTTTTTAAATTGGAGATTGTTAAATTGTTTATTTCATGGTGCCATGTAAAACTAATAAATTTGACTGTCCAGTTTCTAATGAAAAAGTGATATAAATAAGATTTTCTCCACTTTTGAGGAAGTTGACAAATTAAGCAGTTTTCAAGTTCTAAGAAAAAAATATCGTTATCGCTACGTTAAAAAGAAATGTGTATGTGATAAAACTCACCGTATTAAGCTGCGGTTTCAGCGTCGTGAACACAGTTGTAGAATGGATCCCAAAGACGAAAATCCCCAAAAACGAGCACACCAATAGATCGTTCTTCAGCCTCGCATTCACCGTTTCCTGCAACTTCTTCGGCAGTGGATCTTCCATCTCTTCGTCATTCTTCTCTCCATCATCTACTTTAGCTTCCTTTTTATCTCCATTCGAAGATAGAACTTCAGTTTTGAGTGAATTTGTCGAATTCATACTATCTATTCCTCGGGGATCTAGTTTTAGGGAACTAGCACTTGGTGTTTGAGATTTCTTCGCGTTATTCCTGTCGATATTAGTCTCTGAACTAAAGTTTATCTTTGACGCCGAACTGCCTAAGGAATTCTGCTTAGAAATGTTGCTTTCAGACCCTGTCTTTTTGGGTTCTTCATTTTCAGTCTCCACTTTCTGGGGTTCAATATCTGGGTTCGTCATAGCATACAGTTCCGCTGGGATTAAGTGTTTCTTTATAAGACTCCATATTAGGCTATAGTCACTGGCACTACGGCTTAGATGGTACGAAACTGGTACTAGTAAGGCGCAGAATATTGAGAAAAGAATGTTGTGTTTTTGATGTTGAGACTTCTTGCCTTCTACAAGAGCTGAGTAGGCGAAACCGTAGAGCAAGCCTACAGCCGTCAACGATCTTATAACACAGAACACCGCCGCACTTAAACTACAGGTAGCATTCCCTCCGAACACGTGCATATCTATCTGTTCCAATAAGTACATTAGGAAGGTATTCACTTGAGGAAACAGTCCAACACTGAACGCCGCAGGAAAGAACATTATGAACCTCGATATAACCATTTGGACAACACTAAGAAAATCCTGTTCTTTAAACTCGAACCCGTAAACTGTAAAAGGCTGTTCTTCTACGCTTCTTTTAGATCTACCCTCACTTTCAACAGTAGTCAGTTGTGAGTTTACAATGCAAAGGATGGCAGAGCATAGA
The DNA here is from genome assembly GCA_030578115.1 of Leucoptera coffeella. Classification (NCBI taxonomy): domain Eukaryota; kingdom Metazoa; phylum Arthropoda; class Insecta; order Lepidoptera; family Lyonetiidae; genus Leucoptera; species Leucoptera coffeella. Next base: position 175,436 of record JAMBLF010000340.1, read on the forward strand.
CAGAAGTAGACAGGTCGGGAAAAGAGGACCATTTTGTTGAACCCGTGTACCGGTGATGCAGGATCTGGCTGAACGCTCTTCAGCAAGGAGTATTGGCTGCCTGCCATTATGAAGCAAAACCAGAAAGCGTAAATGTCCTTATAAAAACCCATGTTCAGAACCATCGCGCCTAAAACAGCCACTAAAATAGCCAGTATTATCGACACTATCGTCTCCAGAAGTGTCAAGTTCCTGTCAAATAACGCTAGCAACTTCAACCTGTCCATTGACACTTTGACGTCCCATAACCTGAACAGTTTGAACTTGTAATACGTTTTCAATTTCGGCTGGTGCGACTTTTCGATTATCTCTAGCATTTTAGCGTACTTTGTTCGTAGGTTATTCACCTCGAGCTCATTCGTTGGCAAGGGGACGTTAATGGAGCTATTATCGCCTTGTTGTTGCTGCGCCCTTTGTTGACTCATGAGGAAGTTGATGTGCATACTCGGCAGGCCCATTCTCGACTGCCTTTCTGCCTCTATCTGTTCCAATAGGCTATCCGTGACGTAAGCAACAGGCGACCTGGGTTGATCAGACCCAGTTCCACCATCAAATACGTAGAATCTTTTGTTAGCATTGGTATTGATTGGCACGATAGTGGAATTGGCGGTTGCGTCTTGGCTGGGAGAGCTCTGGTCGATTTCGTCTTTTTCCTTCGCTATCTCTATGTTACTAGGTTCAGATTCTAAGGAGGCACAACTTCCTTCCGCAGTTTCTTGAGAATCGTTTTCCGTCTTTCTACTCGTCCGGCTGTTGTCTTTGGGGACGTAAGGCTGAGTTTGGGAGCCACCAACGCTGTTCTTGTCAAAGGTGTACGACATCCAATTGCCGTGCTCGTCTTTGAAACAGTGTATCGCGCCATCTGTCGTGTCGTTGAATGACGTCGCAAAGTGCACGTTTCCATTTTTACCCTTTTCTCCTGGTTTGCTATCGCTTTTGACATCTGCTGATGTTTGTGGATTGATTCTTAGTCTAGCTGCTCTTTTGGTTTTCCGAGCCCTATTTCTGTGATTTCTATCCGCTAGAGGTTTACATCTCTGACTCTCTTCTAGATTTTGACTATTCTCTGCATTGGGTTCTGGCAAACTGATAGGCATGTGTGGAAAATCAACTCGAGAATTCAAAAAGGCAGCTAACAACGGCATAGAAGTAGGAAGGATGGCTCCCGTGGACGTTTGAGCTACTTCTTCGATTGACCTTTTTCTATTGACATTTTCCCTGTCACCTCTTATACTGTGCTGCCGGTTTCTCGGGCGATCTTCCCTAGGGTCGGGCATAATAACTGTGTTGGCATTTGTGGCTGCGAACAAGCACTCTAGACCTTGAACTAAAGCGGCCGCTTCAGCCTGCGCTTCGGCATCCATGATCATGACTCCATCGTTGCAGCCATCTTCTTTGTCTTTCTTTTTCTTATTCTCTTTCTGGGATGAGGTACGGGACCGACTGTGGGGTTTGATCTGTTTAGGTATTGCGCCCTGACTCTTAGGTACTACTGCGACTGCGTCAAGTTTTTCTGGGTCTTGATTTCCCTCGTTTTCTTCCTTTACGTCATTTGGACTTTTCTCACCGAAAAGCCAATTTAAACTACACACACTAGTATTTTCTACGCTATCTTTTGCTACGTCCGCTGAATCTGGTTCAACGCAAGGCTCTGTTTCAGGGATTTTGTCGGAGCTATCGAAACTGCTGCTCGAGTTCGAAATCACATGGTCCCACGGTTTCTTCTCTAGGCTCATTTTGAGCTTTTTACTATGACTATCTCCGTTCTCGTTAGATTCTAAACTCGATTTCTCTATGAGCAAATCTTTCGAGCTCGCACTCGCTTTGTCGAAGTAGTCAGTCGGGTTCAACTTCAAGTCGTCTTTGACTTTTATACTAATGGGTTCCGATTGTTTATGCTTGTCAGTCGACTTTATTTCGCTTTGGTCTGCTTTACTAGCTTTTTTCAGTCTTACGCCCTTTCTGTCGAAATTATCCACGTTTTTGACTGTTTGCCGGTCGCACGGTTGCCGTCTACTGTCGCCTTGGGTCCTGGTCCTCACTACGCGTACTTCGTTCGCCCTTTCTAGCAAAGGGGACCTAGAGCCGTTGTTCTCGAAGTCCGAATCACTAGACCTCGCCGCGGGAGACTGTTCCGCGTCCCAGTCGAAGCCGCGGAACTGGTTCTTCATATTGACATTGTCATCTTCGTAGTCACTGTAGCTATCTCCACTCGAATCCAGGTCGGTTTCCTTTTGTGACGTCTGCATTTCATCAGATATCTCGGCGATAGGGTACACGATTTCCGAGCCATAATTCAGGTAAGGATAACTACATCCCTCGCCCGCTTCGTTCTTTGGATACAAGTTGAGATGGGGACCTCTGGTTAGGCTCTTACTAGGGGGTGGAATCACTGCATTTTTGGGGTTCTTTAACACTTGGCCACCGATTGTTTCAGCACTATTAGGGTGAGGAGATAAGTTGGACACACTTGGTGGGGGACACCCTATTTCTAGAGCCGCACTCTTGATTCTTCTAACCCCTGCTGCAGTTTTAGCCTTATCTCCATCTCCATCTGGCTTCTCATTCTTCTCCATCATGTAAGCACCGAGTTCTACACTGGCGAAGAAGCCCTGGTCAGCGTTATTGGAGTGTCTCCTCATGTGAGATACCAGTTGCGCTGTGGAGGTGAGTAGGGGCAGTTGTATGGTGGACATTGTGGAGTTGCTATTCCTCCGCATCGACGTCTGCGTGGTCAGAGCCATGGCGGACTTGGTGCAGCTCTCGTCTGGGTAGTTGGCGTACCTTCTTCTTTGGGCTATTCGCTTCTTGGGCGAGGGTGGACCTACACTTGGCTCTGAATTGTCTCTAGAGTCCGAACTTAGTTGCCTCGCGTACTTGCTTTGATAAGGTTCCCCGGCCGCTTCATTGGCATCCAAATAAAGCCATTCCTTAAAGAAATCTTTATTCCCCCTTCCGTAACTGACGTCATTGTACCGTCTGCTGACTTTAGGGAAGGGTCCTTCTTCTATGCTCACCGTTATCGACTCGTCGTTTCGGTTTTTACCGCTATCTATTTCATCTAACTTACTCCTACGGGATTTAGAGGTCCTCTCCCTTCTGTTGGAGGATTTGGACCTCCTGTTGGGTCTGCCCTTCGAAGGGCCTGGTTCAGGGTTCTGGGGCACGCACAGGTCTGATTTGGCCGTGGCGTAGCTTTCGGACTTTTGAGCCGATAGCGCACTGTTCTCGACGCTTGATTCCGAACTGTTTTTTCTGTGTACATCGACTTTTAAATCTGTAAATAATAACAGAGATGTTAAATGCCATTATAGACGATATAACGATAAATGCTAAGGCAATGGGGGTAGCAATCTGTTAGTAATGTTTCGTATAAATGCCAAAACAACCCTCATACGAACCAGTGGCCAAGAGGATGGAATGTCTTGGAGATTCTGCTCATTCCGAAGGGGACTAAATAACGTTAATGTATGTACGTATAATTAACAAAGTCTTCCTTATATTCATAAAATATGATACACAGGAATGCATGTATACCATTCAAAGCAGTTCTCTAACCACAGTTGCATTTACGTAACTACTAACATTGTTTTAAATCATCTAGTGTCACTCACCGATAGTACTATTAGTGGGCTTGTGATACTCCAGTGAGGTGACGGACTCATTGTCACTCGTACCCTGAGCGGTGGCCCCCACTTGCAGCATCTGAAGCTCCATCGCTTCATCTTGGCTGAAGATAGGAAAGAGGACATTAATAAAACATCAATGTACATGGAACGTGAATAGTAACTACTTACTTCTACGTACTTCAGAGGCATAATTTCTTGTTTTCTTTTACCTATATGAATGAGATATTAGTGATGGTCACTCATAATATCTATCAAGAAGAATAAAGCACAGTCTTACTTACATATAACTACACCAATCAATCCCTTTTGTAATGAACAAAGACTCAGCGTTTTCCAATTCACTTTAATTTGTTACACATATGATACAAAACATCGAAAATTAGAAACTCATATTAAGTAAGCCTTGTTAAAATCTATTGACGTCCAAACTCTACAAGAACATCACTTCTTAAGACGTGTTAGAAATAAAGGCAGTTACTTAGTATACTATTTATATATGTTACTAGTACCCTTAACACAAGTCTTAAATGTACTTAGCAAGGGGCTAGTTCAATTAGTATATATATATAGTAAAGTATTATAATTATTATCGTCATAGACTAGCAAAGCTTATAACAGAAGATACTCACTGATCTCCGGAGCCTCCATCGTCACTGGCCTGCACCACAATGCCCTCGTTGGTATCATAAACGTGATGGAGACCATGGTTCACCAGCTTCAGGGTTGTGAAGAGTAGGGCAACCAGAATACAGTAGACCACCCATCCTAGGCTAGCTGGCGGGAAGTACTGGAAAAGGATGATGAAGATAAAAATAAGATTTACAAAAAAAAAGATATAGTGCCTTAGTGTATATTATAGCATTTATTTAATAATATACATACAAACATATCGCACCTTTGGGACCAAACTCGTACTTGTGCAACTTTTTACGACAATGACTTACAGAAATACAGAATTAACCGCGATAATCGACTTTATATACACAGCAAAAAGTTTTAAAATCCTTTGAAAAATGGAGCGGTGAGGCGGGGGAGTATGTTATGTCATTACGAGTAATTGAAAGAGAATTTTAAAGTGAAAAATCGCTTTCCTGTAAAATTAGGTTTGTTACATAAGGGCGAGTTTGGTCCCGAAGGTGCGATATACATTCTTGTTTTCTACCTTTCAGGATGGACAGAACATAAGATATAAGATACTATCTCAGGTGAGTGTTTAGCATGAATATTAGGATTGTCATGTTACATGGAACATTAGAGACAAATTGCTAGCCCATCGCCCAAAAGATACCATATACCCCTAGTTCCTTAGGCATCGCCTATGACACACAGAGAAGAACGTCAGCTAGTTAGCATTCTTTGTAAGTCACAGTCCAGCATGGGTTTTGTCAAGTTAAGAAATCCAAATTAGTCGCAACTTCAATTTTTTATATCCAAAACTACAGTTGTTAATTCTATGGCTAGCTAGCAAATAATGTGACATGTTGTAAACTCAGTTCCTATGTAGAAGCATTAACTATTTATTGCCTATTCTGAGAAAATAAGTTGGTTTTCTCAGAATATTTCTTAAAAAGGTGTGATCAAACTACCAATTTTATTTTTTATAAAGGAGAACAAAGGCACAACAATAAATATTTATATAAACATATGACACACACTCACTCTCAATAGAGACCATCTATTACCTAACCAAAGGGAGAGGAAAGTGTCCCAACAATCTTTTCTTCATTAAAACCAACCCTATTGTCAATCTACTATCATTCATCAGCTTAACACATACAAACAATCAAAGCATGCTCTTTTTAATCTTAGTCACTACATCTTCTTTCAAACCACATGGTTTATAATATAACTGTTGAAAATTAACCTAAACCTGAAGGATGAAGATGCATATTTAAGCTTATCTCAGTCTAATTAAAAAAGACAATAATAAATGTAGAAAGTTGCTGAATAACATACTACAAATACTGGGCTACACACATCAATAACAATTTACCTAACATCACACCAGAATAATGTTGTTTATTACTTCCATGCTACCTACCTAAGCCTTAAAGTAAACATCTTAATTATGGAGAAAGTAAACACTGTCTGTCATGCCCCCATTAAAGTTATACAAATACCTGTGAGGAATACTAACCAAATAGATAGAGAAAGGCAAGCAGAGGAGGAAGAGCCAGATGTACAGATGAACGGTGTTGCAGAAGAGGTTCTGGTGAGGGTCGTAGAACCATCCTCCCGTCACTGAAGCCCATACTCCTTGTCTGAGTATCTCCCAAGTTTGTGAACCCATTTCACGTTACATATCACACAGGAAGCACATATCACATAATCCTTGGGCTGTGAAGAGCAGCTGCAGTCTCCAACTCTGCCATTTTGTGCAATTTTCTCCAGGCAACAAGGCAATTTCGTCTTTAATAACATCGACTGCTAGTCAACATATCACATTTGATAAGAATTGTTTCACGTTTTGGCGACGAATTGAAGGATAGTTTTAACCAGTATGCGTTTGTAAACAATGTCTGAGATTGGTATTGATAAATGGAAGATAAACTCACAAGTTTACGCAAGTAAACAGATAGAATTATCGAATTTAACAATATTATTCACCACCTCTTCAAGCAAATCTGATAATAAAAAAATAAGTACATTGACATTTGTGACGGTTAGGGATGGGCAACAGAGGCGGATTTTGACGGTTTGCTTTTCGTGGTAAATAATTTCATCTTTATCATTACTTTTTATTCAGATCATTCTTCATATTATAACAAACTTTGGTCCGTATCATGAATGTTCTAACAGTTCGAACCCAGCTATAAACAGTGTGCAGTTTGAATTAAATCATATTTCATCATTCATATCTGGGTAAAATATAAGTTCGATAAGCGCAATAAATTATTTACTCGTGCATAGTAAAAATATTACAAATAGTACCACTAATGATAAAAGGCAGCATCACGAGGATTCCGATTGGATGGCTATAAAAACTTTGGATTGACCTTCAAGGGATCATGTTCGTGGAGTGTATGCTATGTTATAAATAATTCACATTTTTTCTTATTTATAGCAGGGAAAATTATGGTAAATTTATAGGCGTCGAAGACTGACAGCGGACTAATAATAATAATACTTTGTTCTTATAGTAGGTATCTGTTCATGGTTGAATGTTCCTGGATGATTACAATAGAGTACCCGCCACATAAGGTGGCAGTTGGAGGCGTCGCCACAGTCGCGTAATCCAGTGTTGCCAGTAAACACGCCAAAACTAACACTCACTGTGCCATACGGCTCGATACATTATATTGAGGTTTCATTTGTAACGATCTTTGGTTGCAGAGCTATAAACTCAAATAAAACAAATTAATATACCAAAGTCAAAAGTCAAAATATTTTTATTCAAAATAGGCCCTATCATAAGCTCTCTTTGAAAGTTATTTTATGATCTAAGTACAAATTAAAAAAACTATATATTGACAAAAGGAATATATATGAGTGAAGTGGAAGGGCGGTTACGTAGGGGCCGGCCTAATAAGACATAATTATATGTAACAGTCAGATAGACGCTATATTGAAAAAAGGTGACGTTAGGAGTACCTATAACCGCCGAGAGTGTATTAGAGAATGTATGAATGTCAATGAAGCGAAAGTGGTCTGTCAGGATCGGGACAAATGGGGATCCGTGATCTCTGCCTACCCCTCTACAGGGAATCAGGCGTGATGTGTATGTATGTATGTAAAAAAACTATTTCAAACATGGCACTGAGCATTGTCTTTACATATTTTTACCGAGGTTAGTTCACCAACCATTTCGGCTGCTCAAGATGCCACGTCATGAAGACCACGACCGCTCTGATAAGAGCGTAACGATTGAGAAGAAGAAGTTCAGCGGAGACCCTTGGAGAAGAACTAACAAGAAACTCCAGAAATCAATTTATTATAATCACCCTTAACAAACATAAAAATTACAAAGAGTGGGCAAAAAACACAACGCTGGTAATACTAAATTTACCTTTCATACAAAATAACACGCAATGGCGGAAACGTCAAATTTAGTTCCAAGTTTGGCTACTGCCACCTTATGTGGCGGGTACTCTAGGGATTTTTCAATAAAGATTTTGTAAGAATTTTTTTTTGATGAGTAAACGACGACGAAGACGAGTTTGGTTAAATGTCCCTGCATGTGGACGATACAACCATGTTTAACAAAGAAGAAGAAGAAGAATAATTAAACAACGCTAACAATAGATACTGAAAAAATAGAAAGAGCTAAAAACTTTGTGTATATGAGAACACTATTGAATTACTATATCTCCATGCTGTGCGGAACTTGATTATAATGTAAACAGGTACCATCTTCCGGACATGCCGTATGTTTGGGTGATAAAGAACTGTGAATATGTTATAATCCAAGTAGGATATTGTTAGAATAATGAATAAGCATATGTGCGTAATCTCAGAAGAGGCCTTCTGATATTTAAACCACTTAGTCTCCTTTCACAAATGTATTGTGATAACATTAAATACATACATATACATCAAGCCCTGGAACCCTATAGAAGGGTAGGCAGAGATCACAGATCACTCGTACAGCTCCTGATACACACTTGTCGGAAATAGAATTACGTAAATATATAATAATAATGTCTTCATATCTCTTATGAGATAAACTATACATTTTCTGTTTCTCTGTGCTAGTTTGAGACGTGAATAAAACAACATCGGTATATTTTGTTTTTCTAAAACCAGATGACACCATAAAAGATAAAAATTAAACAAAACATTTGGCTTACGGCAGTTAGCCCTTGCGAAGTAGTAAGAACTTGGTCTTACCTTCGTGGAAAGAAGGATAGTATCACAGGTGCCAATCATGCCTCAAATATACCACTCTCATTAACATTAGTAACATTGACATCAATAACATTAATTTATAAGCTTCTATTCATCAGTTACACAGTCAAGTATCTCAAGCGACTGTTATCTAATGTTTAATCAGGTTAGTATTGGCTCGCGAGCCGGCGAGTGAGGTTGTGATTATTGTATTTTTTCAAGGATGGCAGATTTCGAAAAGTTGTTAAAACAAGCCGCCATGCAAATAGGCGCCGGTGGAAGTGCGGGCTTCGTAGAAGTGTGTATAATGCATCCTCTAGATATAGTGAAAACTAGACTGCAGCTTCAATCGAATTCATCACAAGTTAAAGCAAACGACCCGCATCACTACAGCGGCATTGCAGATTGTTTCAAGAAGATGGTGAAACATGAAGGTGTCACATCACTATGGAAGGGTATTTTGCCGCCCATTTTGGCGGAAACTCCCAAAAGAGCGGTGAAATTCGCAACGTTTGAACAGTACAAGAAATTGTTTATGTTTGGCTCGAGTTCACCGACACCTTTAGTAAGTAAATAAGTACGCGGACGATCTTTATCTAAATTTATTGTTACAGTCAGACATAGAATGTAGGCTTTTAGCGTTTTATAACGTTGCAATAAGTTAGAGAACAAAGCGAAAATTAAAAAGAAGTTTAAAATTGATTTATATAGTACTCGTATTTGAATACTCAACAATTAAAATAATATTCAGGAACCTTTGTTATATAGGAAGCAATAAGCGATTTCTTATTGAGATGGGTTTAAATAATCTAAATAAACAGAATCAGCGAAAAATCTTAGAATCCTGAAAATCGTTAAAATTTACTGAAAGTTTATTTTGAGAACTTACGACAGAATATACTACTGGAGTTCGGTGACCTCTTACAAACCAAGGCAACACACTAACACACAATTTTATTCACCTACTCTAATTAATTTTCCAGACTTTCTCGCTAGCTGGTCTAGGCGCCGGCGTCACTGAAGCGATCCTGATCAACCCTTTTGAAGTTGTCAAAGTGACGTTACAATCCAACAAGCAGCTAGCCAAAGAATCCCCTTCCACTTGGGTCGTAACTAGGAAGATAGTACGGGAAAGCGGACTCGGATTGCAGGGTCTGAACAAAGGGGTCACTGCCACTATTGGCCGGAATGGGGTCTTTAATATGGTCTACTTTGGCTTCTACCACAGTGTCAAGGACGCTGTGCCTCAATCGGAGGTGAGTTGTTAATAAGGAACTAACTAATAAATACAAAGTATTTACTTGTTACTGTATCAAACGCCTCGATGTTGTTTTTGTTTTCAAACAAGTTATTTAAATCATTAAAACATGCATCCTACAGAGGGGTAGGCATAGAATGCAGATCTTCATTTTTTATCGATCGATTGTGGTGAATTTGAATTTGAAAAACGTATCATATTATATGCAAAATTAATTCCCTATCAAGGCCTTTCACAAGAGTCAATTAATGCGTAAAATGAACCTTTATTATTCACGCTACTTACGTTAGAACCTACGATCACGTAATACTTACTTATGTATAGAGTTTTATGCACTCTACTATGTTGTAAGCAAATCGCCTCACGTCTCCTAAGACATTTCGATGTCGCTGCAAGTTGAATGATAATAATTGTATGGAAAAACCAAAATAGTTACATCATTTTAGTATAGACATGATCTGATTTTTATTCTATTTTTGAGATACTGTTTGTATGCTCTTATTAGTTACTTTAAAATGATAAGATAACATTCAACAGATGGTATTACGATTTGTTTACATTATTCAAAATGCATGATAACATGAAATGACTCTTTATTAATAATGAGAAACATGCCTATTTTGTAATATCAAGTATTCATAGAAGTCTATCTCTTATCGTTCAATGTATATTATTACAATGGTATAATTACATATAATAATATACCGTGTAATTATATACATACTCGTAAATATATTCGATCGCATTTCGCAGTTTCATGATTTGCATAGAAGTGAAAAAATGGATTATTCGGTCTTCTTTTACAAGGGATTCAAAATATAACAGTCCCTCGGCTAAACAAACAAAACTCGACTACGGTTTGGCTTATCATTCGAAATAACCGAGCAAGCAAAGCACCAGTTTTGACAACTTCATCACCTGCTTTAATCATATAATAATCAAGAAAATAATAAAATACATACTTCAACTTCGATCGAAGCTAAGCTAAACTATTTCTTTTTCCAGGATCCTCTACTAGAATTCGGCAGGAAAGTGGCAATAGGCTTCACATCCGGGGTTCTAGGTTCATGTATCAACATTCCATTTGACGTGGCCAAGAGTCGAATTCAAGGTCCCCAACCTGTTCCAGGAATCATCAAATACAAGTCCACTTTTGGAACCATCGCTATGGTCCATAGAGAAGAAGGGTAAGTTTTAAAACACACATAAATGTATAAGTGAATAAGATTCTTTAACCTATAAAGGATGGTCTTACCTTCTCAGTTGCTTTAAGATTTTGCCCAGAATTTGACCGAATAATCACTATTGTGATTCTTCAGACGTATATGGCTACATAAATTTAATTTATGATAACTATGTGGAACTGAGAGGCAGATCAATGCGTTAAATAAATCCCATAATAGAATGGAACATCTATTTTGGGTATATACACAGTGATCTGTGTTTCAAATTTTTTCTTAATTACTAAGGTGGCGCTAGTGTCTATGTGCAAACGAACAATGGTCATTGTTACCCAAATGACTCAGCGAGTAAAAATAAATTAGTACAAAAAAAATTTAAATGATATTTATATGGGACAGATGGTTTATCAATGTTGCTGATGTATACCAGAATATTTAATCCCTTTTATTTACTTACATAAATTACTATTTTAATGAAATGGTAGGTATAAAAAAATACATATACATACTTTTAAAAATAAAAAACTAAAGTCAATATAATAATCATGAACTACATATTATAGTATAACACCATTTCAACAAAAAACTAAATGTACAAGTTATCAATTTATTCCACTCTTATTATAATTATTTTTAATTTAGCAATATTATATAAAGTGAAAATAATTACGACACAAATGTTTTAAATAGTATAATCAAAACAACAGATCAATACCAAAGCTGTATAGTATTATATTATCAGTGCCAAAGGCGAAATAATGGAAACCTACTTTTATTAGTTTTGTTTTTCATTAACAGATGGCGCCACAAGTAGGTATCAACTTGTATTTAGTATATATCCATTAAGGTGTTACATCATTCGGCAAATTTCGTTGAGCTAACTCTGGTTTCCCTTCAAAACGTATAAATCTTTCGCCTTTTACTAAAGATTTCCGTGGAGGGGAACACTCAAATGAGTCTTCACCTATTTTTCGGGCCTCTCTAGAAGAGGCTGATTAATTATTCAAACGGTTCTGTATTCAAAATATAATAATAATTACAAGTCATACATTATTTTATTTACTTGCTCAATAGAAAATGAGAGTTAATTATACACGTTTCGATCGCCTGTATATATAGTCACTCAGTGCACAATCCATGAACTGATGGATCCATGTTATTTGTAGGAAATGAGTACTAAGCACGTTATTAATATTTCCATAAAAACATAATATAATCATACGCTTCACGACTTGTGCGTGCACACCCCTCTTTTTTATTGTGGCGGGATAGTCAGATGCTTGAGTGCCCATCTTCGAAATTTCGAAGGCATGTTAGGTATGAGTCACTCAAAGCCCGCGTTTCACCCGACATCAGCGCCCAACGTGATAGATAGTGAACCTTTTCACCGTATAAAGGCACTGACTATTACCTATCCCAAGTGAAAGGCAAGTTTCCTCTATATGTTTTCCCTCACCGTTAGCGACTGTAAATTATATACATAAATGAAAAACACATTTAGTGAAATTTAAAAAAGAGATTTTATGAGTTAATTAGCATTTTTCATTTATTTTCAGATTTCGTGCCCTGTACAAAGGCTTGTTACCCAAAGTCCTGAGGTTAGGGCCCGGTGGTGCTATTATGTTAGTGGTCTACGATTACGTGTTTCAGTTCCTCCAAAATAAATTTGAATCGCCAAAGACATAGTCTGGTTTTAACTACACCTTATTAGTAAGATTTTAACTGTATATTTGTTTGGTCTGTGAGATCCGAGAAAAATTAATTATTTTTTATAGAGTATTTTTATAATGTATTATAGCACTGAACAGGAAAATTGTTATTGTAAATAAAGTATTTCTTATTACGTTCTATATATTTTATTACCCGGTAGTTTTACAATTATCGGTATCTGAAAAAAAATGTTCATCGCATAATTATGATTTTATTTGTATGTCTTAGAGAAACGGTGTATGCTCGAGGAGGTGGTAGGTATAGCGCAGTGGGTTGGCCTTTCTCCTTTAAATCCATGGTTTATAAGAGAATGTATCAATGGTTATGAAGCTTTCTGAATGTACTATATTTTTGATTAGTTTTTTTGCGGTGAAAAATACCAATAAGGAAATCAACATGCATTCATGCTTGTAACATATAAGTGCTGACCTCGAACCCACATATTAGGTTCGAAGTTGTCATTTGCCGTAAATCAGTAATTTGTTAATGTGGTGATGGATACGCGGGCCTCTGTTATCAATAATGAATTTACTTATCATTTGGGAAATTTTAATATGGGTTTTGAGATGTAAACTGTAAAGATATGTTAAGTTTAAGCAGGGACATAAGGCTTGAAGAATGCTCTTCTATTGAGAATGATTTTGTACAACTGCTCTAAGATCTTCTCACTTCAAGCTTACGGACTCCACCTCTTTCGCCACCGACCGATGCCACGTAGACCTCAGACGACCCAACCGCCTTCTAAGTTCTTTGTTTAAAAGGAATAAATAACATTTACAATAAAAAATACTATTTAAAGCAAACCGATGATTAGCGAAATTTAATATGATTACATCACTAATGTTAAATGTCATGATAACGTCAAGTGTATGTCATTTCATATATTATGTTTTTGTTTTGCTTTCCTAATTTCCATGAAAAGCCTTTGAGGAATCTTTATATTTACATATTTTGGTAACATAGCAGTTAAGCATTTAATATATCTTCCTTTCAACAATTGATTTTTAATGACAAGAAATGATTTTCCATCATTTTCGTTCTACTAAGCACTAGTAAAAAGTTTGGTAAGTGCCAAAGTTTATACTTTTATCAACTTCTACTAAGTTTTACTTAAATTTGACTTAACTATGCATTTTTAACTGTTACAGATCTTCATAGAGATGGAACAGCTTGAAACCATAGGCCACTCTTCAAGCAATATCATACAAGAATACGCACAAGACATACCAAATAACGTCACTGAACAAAACTTGCAAATAACCCACTTGACTAATTCCACTATACCTCAAGAGATTTTAACTTATCACACATTTCAATCACAAATCAACGTAACAGACGCCAATGAACAAATTAGTTCTGCTTACCACGTCAAACGTAATGATGAGTACCAGATTTTATCAGAACCTCATCCCATGTTTAAGTCACAAGTGTTCTATGAATTTCGAAGTGAAAAAGTGTTGACATACCATGAAGTATGTAGAACTAGTGAACCTGTTAAAGATAATGGGTAAGTATTATGTTCACAATGAATGGTTCTGGGTAAAAGTGTGGAGTAAGTAGATTAAGATGTATTAGTTAGTATTAGTAGGCACCTTAATATTACTGTAATATAGTGGATATGTTAAGGCTAGGCAAACAATGCTACATTAACCTAGAAAGAAGTTTGAAGATCTAGTTCAGTTTGTTTTAGTTTATTGAATCAACTACATAACACAGTTGACAATATATCATGCAATTTCAATTAAATTAAATACATTATTACATACCTTTATCTCTTATGACTTTATTCAGATAAACATATAGGGATGTGAATCACTCTTGCACTTCTTCTAGACTTATGTCTATATAATTCATTTTATCCATTCCAGATTAACGCAAGACACCAACCCTAATTGGAAGAAAAAGCGCACTAGGAGTCGACATCCAAATCCAGTAAAATGGGCCAATGTAGTCCGTAAAAGAAACCACCAGAGGGGTGAAGCGTACATTAATCGCCGAGGAAACTACGTACCTGAAAGAAAAATACGTCACAGCAAAGACTGCTCTCATAGTTGTAAATATAGATGTAACACTATTATTACGGACACAGAACGACAGGAAATATTCAAGGCCTTTTATTCTTTAAGTACGAATGACAAGAAGTATTTTATCTTAAACTCAACAGAACGGATTGAGGTAAAAAATCAGAATAGAAGATCCAAGGATTCTCGTAGAAAATACTCCTTTAAATATTTCTTTACGATAAAGTCGGTTAAGCATGTAGTGTGTAAGAACTTTTTCTTAGATACATTAGCCATATCACAAAAGCCTGTTTATAATGTGCATTTGAAGAAATCCCCTTTAAATATACCGAAACCAGACGGAAGAGGTTACTCAGAAAAGAGTATCCATGCATTACCGTCAGAAGTGAAGGAAAATGTCAGAAAGCACATTATGACATTTCAAACTGTCGATGGGACACCTGTACAAAGGTTTTATGCAAAGAAACAATACATAGTAAATGCATCCAGTGTAGCACAAATGCACAAGAAGTTTGAGGTTGAATGTGTTAAAAATCAATGGCCGTCAGTTAAGGAGTCTATGTATAGAAGCATTTTGAAAAAGGAATTTAATGTAGTATTTGCTAAGGCTAAGAATGATAAATTATGTGTTAAGTGCAAACAGACTGTTAAAAAGGAGGATGAGAGATTATGATTCTTGTAATGGACCACGTTACGTTTTCTGACTCCCTTTTTTAGACTTTCTTATAAATTGCACATTT
Source organism: Leucoptera coffeella (assembly GCA_030578115.1). Lineage (NCBI taxonomy): Eukaryota > Metazoa > Arthropoda > Insecta > Lepidoptera > Lyonetiidae > Leucoptera > Leucoptera coffeella. Next base: position 190,838 of record JAMBLF010000340.1, read on the forward strand.
AATAGGTGCAAGACTGTAATAGTTAATTCGGACACTAAGTCCTAATAGGCTCCTACTTAGACTGAGATTATAAATTATTCTATGCCAAATGTTTTTATGACTAGACCTTTATACAAAAACAATACGAGAGAATTTTATTTTTTATGAGTGTATTTTACATTTTTATTCCCAATTAACAATGGCGATGTCCTCGACAATTATTTATATTAAAATTCTCATAAGTTATAGTTTTTAGGAAATAAACGTAAAAAATGATACTTTATAGGGAGATAATAGGCGACAGTGACTTATGTAGAAATATAAGATTAAATTGTACAAATTATAAGTACTAAGTTACGTTAAGAACGTAGTTTAAGAAATAGTCTGTAAATAAAACATATTTTTATAATAATTGTTTATCCATTACTACTTACCTATCATAAATATTATATTTGCGCTAACTACATACTATTTTTATTAGCATACTGTCCTTGATCCCAAAGACTTAATAGAGCAATAGTTATTTTTACGTATCTTCAAAACTAATTACAGGCTTGACAGACTCACCGTCATTCATTTTCAGTTAGTTGGAAAATGCTCCAATATAAAATTATTCCATTAAATAAAGTTAACATACAATCTATTCAAATACCAGATCGCACGTAACATTTCATTTTGTAAACGATCTAATAGAATGCTAAAATAAAATAATAATGTCTATATTCACACATCACGCCTGTTTTAGTATCAAAATACATTAACAGGATTATTATTCCTTTGCCTAACACTATCCATAAGTGCATACAAGTATTTTTCTCTGTAAAAGCGAAAAGAAATGCACATATTTTGTTCTATTAATGCCCAGCTACCACGGAATTCCGTAGATTATCTATAATTGGTTGGTCAGTTCGCTAACAACGCGGAGTGGATTTCTTAGAACGGCCAACAATTCTAACTATATTTATTTATAGACAAGTCTCGAGCTTGTCTGCTCTTTAATCTGGGTAATTATATGCCTATCCGATGGATCAGATTGTGAACTACAGCCCAATATAAATGTGTCATTTATTTTTGAAAATCAAATGAAAATCTTTTTATTCAATATAAGGATCATAGAATCACTTATTCAATTAAGCAATCAATCAGCCTATGTCAGTCCACTGCTGGACATAGGCCTCCCCAAGGTTACGCCACAAAACACGATCACTTGTGGCCTTGAGCCAACCACTACCAGCGACCTTTGTCAGGTCATCGGTCCATCTAGCAGGGGGGCGTCCTACACTACGTTTACCGAGACGCGGCCGCCATTCGAGAACTACTTTACTCCAACGGTCGTCGGTTCTGCGACAGACGTGACCAGCCCACTGCCACTTCAGCTTGCAACATCGATAGACAATGTCTACGACTTTGGTTCTCTGCCGGATAATCTCGTTCCGGACTCTGTCCCACTGAATCAGTTATTGAAAGTCAAAAAACTTTTAAGTCAACATCATGAAGGTTTACCCTTTCGTAGTCTAGAGGAACCATCGTCGTTAGTGTCATGGTCTGATCATTCTAAACCTTCTTTACACCAGATAACCCGGAACCAACGTGTCAGGTGGTGAGATTATCTCTTTTCATAGTCACTGTTACATACAAACGCTTCACGACTTGTGTATGCATTTTCCATTTCTTTACCTCGCCAAGTTGTTATTTACACTATAGCTATAAGAATACTATAGTAGCGTACAGTGAATACATAGGTATTCTCACGATGATTGTTTCACTAAAATGGGAATATCCTAATATGTAATTTATTAGTTCCGTGCTAGTGTCAACGTAAATAAAATGCTAACCAACTATTTTAATGATATTTTTAGGACACCATTACACCACTTGAACTAGCCCCTTGGTAAGTTCATTTAAGACTTGTGTTAAGGGTAGGTACTAGTCAACGTATATTTAAGAAATATAATATGCATATTATACATAGATAACTATATATATATATATATATATATATATATATATATATATATATATATATATATATATATATATATATATATATATATATAATCAACAACCAGACTGGAAAGCAGAAGAAAAGCGTAGTTATTAAATCTGCCTCCACCGGGAATCGAACCCGGGACTTCACCGCACGATTAGCCTTCATGTGCTCAACCAATCGTACAATTACACGTCGTCGGAGGTCGTCATCAGCTGCCGTTATTTCTGGCATATCGCTGGAGTCTTAGGCAAGCAACCTGTCACCAATGTACTATTTCATTTTCATCACAATCCCTATAGTGATACTAAAACTAACCAAGGGAATTTTAGGCCTCCGAGGTTTTGTCCACCCCGATAGGGATTATAGAACATGAATGTAAAAGATATTCCCAAAACCAAAGTTTTTGACACCTGTTGCTTATAGAATGAGGGTTATTCTAAAGTCAGACATAACATTTAGGGCGTTTCATCCAAATTATATATCGTCAAATTTCTCTTCAAAACAACTAGGTACCTAATGAGCCACAAAGCCTCGACAAAGATGACATTATAAAATTACTTACGAATGGTTATTAGAATAAGCTATAACAGCAGAATGTGTATGCAGAGGTGTATAGACGCAAATTAGGCTTAAATACTAATAAGGGGTACTGAAAACTCTTTCTCTGTTATTTTTCTACAAGTCAGTTTTGTATGAGTTATATGTATCGTTGAATGTAATAAGAAGATCCACAAATATACATGGGTATGATAGTAGTCCCTTTAGGGTTAGTTAGAGTCTTGACGACTGACACAATCTTACTAAGTTATTAAAAAACTTATTAAAATCTCTTTATTATTTAGAGAATCATTTGGGCAGTGATTTGAACAACTATTTTAATTACTGTAATTATCTTTCAAGTTAATATTCTATTACTAATCCAGATAAGGTATAAATATACACATAAATTATGAACATTACATAATTATATGTATAAACGTGCACGTCCTTTAACCCCTTTCGGGGTAAACGAAAACTCGGAGATACGTTGATTTCAGCTAGGTAAATGATGACCAAGTAAATTAATATTGTGATCATAAGGAACGTTCGTGACAGGTTGCTAGCCTATTCCCCTAATAATCTATTTACCCACAGTCCCTTAGTCTCCTTCTACGACATCCTGGGAAGAACAGGATTTGATATTAATAATCTAATTGGTTATTATGGCTTTCTTCAAAGTATTTTCCTTTACAATAAGCCCGTTGTAATGCATTCTTAATATCGAATTGTAATGAAGCTTATTCGGTTTAAGGGGCTCAAAATATCAGTTGGGTTTTAGCACGGGATAGGCGACGTCTTCAGCCTCATTGGGATTCAAGATTAGAAGGTCTTTGGCCACTCCAAGCCCACGTTTCATGAAGTTAACGTGACAGGTGGTCTAACTATTTCGGTGTTGCAATGACAATTTAGCCTCAATTATTACCTATGTATTATAAAACTAACTGTAGGCGGTTACGTAGGGGCCGGCCTAATAAGACATATAACAGTCAGATTGACGCTATATTGAACATAAGGTGACGTTAAGAGTACCTATAACCGCCGAGTGTGTATGATAAGCTGTATGAGTGTCATTGAAGTGAAAATGGTCTGTCAGGATCGGGACAAATGGGGATACGTGATCTCTGCCTACCCCTCTACAGGGAATCAGGCGTGATGTATATGTATGTATGTATTATAAAATGATTGGCTATTTCTTTTTACCTTCCAGGTTAGAGATAAGCATAACATACGCTTCACGACTTGTGTACACACACTCTCTTTTTTATGTGGCGAGGTAGTCAGAGGCTTTAGTACCCGTCTCCGAAACTTCGAATGTATGGTGTGGTAGGGAAGTTTGAGCCGCTCAAAGCTCGCGTTTGACTAGATAGACAGCACCATATCGCCGTCATTAGGCATTATTACCTATTCCAACGTATAGGCGCATTTCCTCACGATGTCTTCCCTCACTGTTAGCTACTGAGAATTGAGAGATGAGAACTTTACGTAACCAATAATTCTTCACAACGAAGATAAGAGGACTCTGTTTAACCTAAAAAGTTAAAGAGTACTGATTAGTCCCGAGGTAGCTGGGACATAATAAGAATGTTAACTAGCTGCCGTTCTTCCCAGTATTTCGTTGGAGGCGACAAAGGGACTAAACGTATATGGAACCTATTGTGCAATAGGCTAGCAACCTGTCACCAATATTCTATATGAAATCAAAACCGCAATATACATGCTACTAAGTTAACAAGAAGATATCTTCATGTCTCCAAGGTTCTGTCCACCCCGAAATAGATTAAAGGACGTGAATGTCTTTATCGAACATTGTTTTGACGTGGCTATACATTAATTACTTAGAAATCATAGGGACGCTAACCTCTGCCCACCCAACAACATAAACCGTGCCGTGAAGTGTATGTGTGTAAATTGGGTAATAAAATTACAGTGCAAATTCGTAGTATTGTAAACAGTGAAACATTATTCGTAGTACCTGTAGTATGCGCTTTGCTTCCCGGTAAAAGTACACGTTATCATGAAATCAGATTGTATCTTTTAACTGTGCTGTTCGGATTTTTTTATGTTGTTATTGTTACTGGTAACGTAAGCAGATAGGTGAATGTGTTCTTTATGCTATATAATTTAATTTATATATAAATATTCAATATAAAAAAGATCCTTATTTACGTTTCACACTGAGTACCTAAAACCACACCATCACACACAAACAACACAGAAAAGAATAAACTTAAACGAACTTAACAAGTGAGAATGATGTGCTTCAGTTCGATTCACTTTTAGTGTATATAATGTATTTTTGTAGCGTGTCTATCTAAATAAATGTCCACCTATATTCCCGGCATGTCGTACGAGGACTGACGCCCATAATACGAGTACAAATTAACATTTAACATGATGAAATGCAGTTCCTATGTAGTAGATTGTTACAGTGGTTAGATAAATACATTCATATATTCACGCGTCCCTAAGGGGATAGGCAGAGACCGTAGGCCTACCCTGTCCAACTCAACCTTGCACATTTTCTTAATGATATTAACACATAATTATTCATTGCATTCCCTTAGTACTTTGGCCGCCTCTTACGACATACCAGAAAGAAGGAATTAGAATAACGTTAAAAAAATCGACTTAAATTAATTTATTAAAATACATTTATTACAATAACTAGGTGATAAACCAACTATATAATTCCTACAACTTTAATATACATATCGATATGCTATATAGATTTAATAAAGGCTGTCACTGCACCGTATTTGAACACTATGTGTGGATATACTGTGTCCATCACATATTTAAGAAATGATAAAGATTCTCAATAATAATAGTTCGCAATGATTTTTCTGCTTTTATTTACAGTCAAAGTAATATATCATACTTTACACTATTTATTTTACTACATTTATTTTTAAAATAAAGAAATTAATGAACTAAAATAAATATCGTATAAATAATATAAGGCTCCGAATAGCACGGTGAAAGCACCCCATTGCGTAAATATAAACAGGGTAGGTTCGCGTTGGGCGTTCATTTGAGAAAATGGCGCGCAACGGGGCTCTGCTCGTCTCACTCGGCATCCTGGTCGCACTACGGGGTGAGTCTTATATTTAATAAAAATTAATAATAATTATTATGAATATAAAATTATTCTCTAAAAATATTTAATTTTTTCTACCGTGAAAAACTTATTTTGATTTATTACAAGACGACAAATTGATAAAGTTTTTTTATAATCGTCGGTATTTATATATAATTAGCGAAAATAAGCTGTCTATTGAATGTAATAAATAAATAGGATAATTAATTAAAACATGATTCTTATACCTTTTAAGAGCGTTCTTACGCCATCAAATTTTTTTAACTAGTAAAATACAAAGTACTTAATAATTCAATTACAAGTTTTATGCGTTAAAAATAATATTTAAAAAATATTCCCTTACAACCTGGGACGTAAATAGATAGCAAAGTAAATGCCTATCTTTTCCATCCATTAGCCAGTAATCTGCCACCAATAGTCCATTTGTCAAGGAGTTGTTGAGTCTTTAAGATTCTGCCTTTATCATATTAAAAATTAATATATATTGTCTATTTATTAGAAAAAAATGCTTTGATGTTATAAAGGTGTATCATAGCCGATTGGTTTAAGCTATACTTACGTATTATTGTAAGTAAGGACTTTTACGTAGGGGTCGTTCTAATTAGTTTTTCGTTAGTAGTACCTATAACCGCCGAATGTATATGAGAAAATATGTGTCAATAAAGCGAAAGTGGTCTGTCAGGATCGGGACAAATGGGGATCCGTGATCTCTGCCTACCTCTCTACAGGGAATCAGGCGTGATGTATGTATGTATGTCGTTCTTATATGACTTATGCCGCACAATATGCTGATATGCTAAAAACGGTGATAATTGAAATTAAGGTACTTCCATTCGAGTATGTATGCGGAGGAGTACAGATTTGAACCTATAATTCGGAATAGGCCACAGTCAGCGTCGGTAGATGGCGACATGAAACACGATATGTCATTATGGCTGATGACTATCTGGCGGAAAGTGGGTTCGAATAGTTCAAATAGTTCAAATTCATAAATCACTCACACTGCAGTCGTGGAGATCGAAAATGAACATTGACTACGCTGTACCTACAATCAGCGCTAAAAGTGTAGACCCAGTAACTTTTTATAAGGTTTAAGTTTGTAAGAACAAAACACTATATTTTACATTTTAAAACTGGTGCCACTATGCATGGTCATGGCGTTCTCGTGCTTCGAAATGAAAAATATTGTCTTTTGTTCTTATAAACGTAAACCTTATAAATAGTTACTGGGATTGCAGTTTTAGCGCTGACTTTACATGATGTGCATGAATGTAGTCAAAGTGTAAGAATTGATAAAAGTGGGTATTCGCGATCTCTAAGACCTCTGTAGGAAAAAGGGTGTGAAGTGTATGTATGAAGCGGGGGTACCGAATAGCGCAGTTTCAAAAGTAATATAATTTATTTATTAAGGAAACAAAACAAAAATGAACACATAAATAAAATATAACAAGGATACATAAGAAAATAGAAGCGTTCCTTTCCATAAATATGTCTCACAAAGAACAATGATAATGTGAAAAAACTAAATTGTAAATAATATTTGATACACGATAAATACTTGCTTAAATACCAATTAATTAACTAATTGACAATTTGGAATTTTACGAAAAGTAGTATATTTTATTGCATATTCTTTTTGAACATGTTTGCCCTCCATTTCTTTACTTTTTTTGACTTCTACTGATATACAAACATCATTAATTATAACGACAACTAACAAAAAAGCATATTTGTGTATCATTATATGATCTTTGGGCAAAATTTCTGTAAAATATACATCTATCCATTCTTTAAGATGGATAAAAAAAGTACGGTCGATTGGTTTACCACCTTTAAGAAGTTTGTAGATGTAGTGGTGTTTTACATGGAGTTAATAATAAGAGGAGTAGGCCTTAACGCAATATTTATATGGAAACTAGCATAGCATTACGTGGGGTGAAACAAGGTACGCGGGATAGAGGGGAGATATTACAACCAATTAAAACACGGCATTTTGTGAGACAAGACATAGGTTTCTTTCTACTTCACATTTTTAGCGCCCGCACCAATTAAAACACACCATTTTAGACTCCGCACCGCGATATTTGGTTCGTGGTGGTTTATAATTCATTACCTCGCAGATTGACAAAAGCTGCGACCACTCACTCAAATCTCTGAACACCTCGAACGGGAAACGATTGCAAAGAGTATATGTTTAAGTATATGTAATTCAACGTAGCTTAGTTGTTTGGGTTCAAATCCCGTTTAAGCATGTACCAATGGAAATGAAATTTAATGAATTTCTATGTACATTTTCATAATAAAAATACATTAACATAATACTACAGTGAAGGAAAACATCGTGAGGAAACCTACCTGTTCCCCGAACAGGTAATAGTTAGTGCTTGTAATTGGCGACATGGCTTGCCATCTGTCACATTGAGTACTATCTGGTCCACCCGTAAGTTCGAGGTAGCCACAGAATTACTACCTCCACGATTGCGGAGATGGATAGCTAAATCTTTGACTATCTCGCATGGGTTAATGGTCGTGAACGCGTTTGTCTTTTGTATAAGTATATGAGCTAGGTAAATTGTCCATTTGATTTGAATCGTTGCTAATCCTATGATGTTAAAGTCCGCGTTAGATACACTTGATGGATTCAACTAAGGTTTTTGGTCATCATCGCCATTAGTAAAGGAAAAGTATGGGACTATTTATGGTTATTCGTCCATTAGTCTCGTGATAGTATGGGACGGACGTAAAAAGAATGCTAACTAGCTACCGTTCTTCCCGGCATGTTGGAGAATAAAGTACTAGATGCAAATAGAATCTATTCAGCGATAGACAAGCCATCCGTCACCAATAATAATATTGTAGGACATTATTACACCAATTGAACTAGGCTCTTGCTAAGTACATTTAAGACTTGTGTTAAGGGTCCTAGTCAACGTATATTTAACAAATATATACTTATTATATACAGGTGGCGCATTCAAAACGGTCAATATGAGAAAGTCTGAAACTATAAGAGATACGAAGATTTGTTCTTAGGAACCATGCCACCGATTATGATAAAAATAAAAACTGCATTCATACTTTGTTTGAAAAAACAACTGTATCCAGTTCGGAAATCGAAAGGAGGATAGTTGCTTCGAAAAAATAAAAATAAACTAAAGTATGCCAAAATAATGCATTTTATTCATTTTCGACATCATGTTTCATACAGACATTTACAGTTTAAGACCTACACAATCGATATTTAAAAAGAAAAAGAGTAAAGTGCAACTTTATTTTTTCAAAGCAACAGGGTTCGATTCCCGTACTGGATACAGTTGTTTTTTCAAACAAAGTATGAATGCAGTTTTTATTTTTATCAAAATCGGTGACATGGTTCCTAAGAACAAATCTTCGTATCTCTTATAGTTTCAGACTTTCCCATACTGACCGTTTTGAATGCGCCACTCTGTATAATAAAATTACCTTTATTAACCCGACGTTAAAGGTAACTTTATTATATAAAAAACTTACGCGAGAAGTCCCGTTAGTTATTAATCATAAGTAAAAATCTCTTAAAACTAGGAGATATCATTAACATAGGTTCTGTTTCCCTGTGTCCCGAAAGGCATTAAATAACGTGAATGGTTGTATATAACTGGGCATGCGTCCATCTCTTCGAAGATGACGGATGTAATTATGTATGTTTAGGTTATTTATACTAGTCTATTTTTATTTTAAGAAATGTTGTGCAATGCGAGCAAGGAAATATAAGGAAGAAGTTTAATTGGTAAAGTTATCGAGAACTGATAGAGGATACGGATGTAAGCAGACATTCACACATACGAGTCACGCCTATATATAAAGAATAGGCAGAGATATACATACATACATCATTGCATATATAGTGTGATTTCGTATAAAGTGAAATCAATGAGAATATGAATATGTATCAAACGGGGTGAAATTTCAGCTATTTACATTGACAATTTTTTTTTAGTTTTTTGTTAGCATTTAAAGATTTTTATCGTACCCAATTCCTGCAGCAACAAAAAAATTAATAACTTTTTATTACATTGACATATTGTATTCAAATAAACGTTACAGTAATCCCTAAAAAGCAGCGTTTAAAATGTAAATAAAATAACAATATAAAATAATTAACTTAAAAGAAAAAAGCACGAAAAACGGTCAAAAAAGTTGATTTTGCTTCAATATTTGTTTAGAAGTAATAATATCCCCTTATTTTTATCTCATAATTATCCCCTTATTAGCATGTTATTTTAAGGCCAAAAGAAAATGGAGGATTTTTAATTATTTTTTTTTGCTGATGAAAATGGCTGAAATTTCACCCCGTTATGTGCACTTTATGCGGAATCACACTGTATAATATATCAGCGGTTATAGGACCTTTGAGGTATAGCCTGTTTGAATATGGTAGGACTTACGAATGTCATCACAGCCTTAGAAACTCTTACTTTTTACATATTCATGCTAAAGAGTAACCTTGGAGTTATTTCCTATCCTATATAGGTTTTATTATATTCTTATTGGTGTGTTATATGAGCTGTTCTCCTATCTATCCTTTAGGGGATTATGGATTGATGTATGTCTAGAGCACGGGACATGCAATGGAGAAATTAGAATAATTACATTAATTACTTTTCCGCGAACATGTAATTGTGAGTGAGTGCAATTGCATAAGAACGGGGCCTTACTCCACGAATTAACGATGACAGCCATACAACTGCGTCGCTACTGCGTCACCACTGCGTCTCGGCTGTAAAAATGGCACTCTCAATGCTAATATTTTGATCTATCACAGTTGTACCTCAATAACGAGTCAGTGGTGCTTCAGTGGCAACTCAAAGTACAGAAATGTCATTATTGTCTGTGGATTACAACTATTAAAAAAAACTTTGTGTACTGACAATGTGGCAAAGCATTGGTTGTAATGCATATTGCATTGATGATTCAGCAGTTAAAAAGTTTTAAATTATTAAAAACGCATCGCCGCCGGTTGAAACTTTTTCCGCTAATAAATGTAAAACAACATTATTCTGCTATTATTTTGTTAATATTTTATTATGTAAATAATATTCATCGTATTGATATCAAAATAAGTACATAGTTTGAAACTGAAAAAAATTGATTTATGATTTTCATTGAAACTAAAGTGTGTGTGAGTGTACATTAGATAATGAGAATAGACAAAGCTGTCAAAACAATAGTGGATTACCAAAAATAAGGCTATTGAACTGATATTGGCACGTTTGATTAGTACAGAAGCTTTTTTGTACTACAGACGCAGAAGTATTTGAGATGTAGTTCGATAGCGCTTCAGTGGCCAAAATTTGTTAGTTGAGTGCCAAAAGTGTCAAATTACGGCCACTGAAGTATTACTGTAGGGCTACTGCAGTAATAAACTTATATTAATTCCAATACACTTAAAAATTTTGTAATGTATGCGTGAATAACCGAAGAGTATGTATGAGAAGGTTAATGGGTGTGAGTGAAGCAAGAGAGATTTGCTAGGATCGTTCCAGGTGACGATCCATAGTCTCTGCCTATCACGTTACTGACGTAATACCGTGAATAATCGTAAGGATGTTGAGATGGAAGTTTACAGCTATTGATGAAAATTTCTGCATAATTTCCATTCCTCTAGTCGAGTTATTATCGCGTAGGTAGATAGCCGGTTTTTTGCATAATTTCCAAACTATTTGGGTGTTATTTTTACTACGTTTTTATTACATTTATAATAATATTTAGAGTAATTGTTAAAAGTGACCTAAAGGTGTAGTTTCACAAGCTCTACCCATTCCTTTGGTCTTTGAGTCATAGTTCGTGAAAACGACCGATTTCACGCAATAATTTAAAACGCAGTTTAGCTACTCCCGCCAGGAAATGAAATTCCCCTACGCCCTAAAGATGTCAAATAAAAAAACAATATTCGAGAATTATTGCAATAATAAAGCTCTTAATTTTTTAATTCCATTAACAGGTGGGTCCGGTCCGGTCCGCTTCAAAACAGGACTAATGTCGTAAAGCTATTTTCGTGGGATCATAAAAAGAAAATGTTTCAGGATGTAAACAAACGTACCGTGTTACTCTACGACGTAAATATCATTCTCATTAGCTTTATAATACAATCAGCTTCTTTCTACCTTACACGTGGTAAAAGGTTACTAAGAAGGTTTTCAATCTATTAAGCGATGAGCTAGTAACTTGTTGCCAATATTCCACATTAACTTCAACACAAACCTTATAAAGATACTACAGGATGTCGGCCCCTTGTTTCTGTCAACTCCAAAAGTGTGAAAGACTTATTTTTATGACGTCACGATAGATATTTTGCTAAGATTGTCTAAACAAAGTAGCTTGTGCCTACATATATATCGAAGACAAATAATAATTATCTAAATGATGTTCGCTCTAATTAATAAGTATAATATTATATTCCATTGACGTCCGCATACGTTCCCACTACGTCGTACGTACTTTTACGTCTCCTACGTTTTACTAGGACGAGCCATCATGGGAAAACCCACGCTTACACAATAAGTGTTTTCAAAGTACGAAGAGGCTTACCACGTACCACTGAAACGTACTATAAATAGGCTTGGGAAATGTGGGTGTGCCATGGATAGCTAGGTTTGTGCAGATAACAAAATAATGTTTTTTCTTTTGTTGTGTTATTGACAGGTATCAGACTAATTTAAACGAAATCTAATCTTATTTAACAAAGCATTATAGTGTTTAAATGTTAGTCCAATAAAAGACATACACTTAAAAGTTATGGACAAAATTTTAGAGGCATAAAAGTCCTGAATCACCACATTGAATATGAATAAGAGTTACAATATACAATTATATTAATTGGTTACTAAATTCGACGTAGCTCAGTTGTTTGGGCCTTGACTCTGTATCAGTGGGTGCAGGGTTCAAATTCCCCTTGAGCATGCACCAATGGAAATGAAGTTTAATGAATTTCAATCTATGTACATATTCGTAATAAAACTTTGGATCACATCGAGTACAGACTATGGTCAACACGTGGGTTCAATGTGGCCATAGAATTACTATCCTCGCAGTTGCGGAAATGGACACCTGAACCTCTTAATACCCCGTAAGGGTTAATGGTCGTTTGTCTTTTTACGTTACAAGTGTTTTCTCCAAGAAAACGAAACGAGTGCAGACAAAAAATAGATAACTAGTTACATTCTATACAATTTCCAAACAGCTGAAGCCAGACACGCTATAAATGCAATCACATTATCTAAATCACTTAATACTGTTTTCGATTTTAATATGAATGTCCCGCGGGAATAATGAATGGGTCAAAGAATATTATTATTATACATACATATAGAGACATTCACGTTTTATAGATTTTTTACTGTCGGTGGACTCATTATATTTTGTCTTTTGTCTATTAAATAGACTAACTGCATACTAAATGGTGAAACTTACGTCGAGAGTTATTAAAGAACTATAATGAGGACAGTAGTCTAGATATATAAATTCATGTCTTTTAATCTTTTTTAGAAGTCCCTCGATAAAAACTCAAATATGTAATAATATATAAACTGATGCCTTTTAATCTCTTTCAAGGTGGTTAGAACCTAGGAGGTATATATCCTAGGCCACTTTTAGCATTCATATTGGGATTGTGATCACATATTGAAAACTGGTGCTGTCATTTACAATAGATTACATTTACTCTTGGTCCTTTGGTCGCCTCCTACGTTATGCCGGGAAGAACGGCAGCTAGTTAGTGTTCTGTTTACGCCCCAGCTAGCACTAGACTCCTAGTCTAGCACGGGACTACGGTAGCATAATAGAAAGAAGAATGTCAATAGGACCTATTAGGTGATAGATTAGTAAGCTATCAATAATATTCAATATTAACGATAGTAAAGCTAAAGATAACTACGGAGATAGTCTGCGAGGTTCTGTTTACCCCAAAAGAGATAAAATATATAAGTATATGAAGTCCTATTCATAAGAGAGAGGGTCGCAAGAGTTATTAAATAAAAATGTTCCATAAAGCTAGTCTCAATACATTAATAATTTATAAACGAATGGCGAAAGTAACAGATGCGCTCTTAAAATAATGAACACAGAAACGCATGATCCAAAGAGGTGGACAGACGCTTGTAAAACATAAGCTGGGCCTCACAGTCACTTTTTACACCGTGTAAATGTATTTTTATATGTAAATGGCTCCGACATAAGACCAGCGTTGCGTTTGCTATCAAACGCAACGTACCCAGCTAAGTTGGAACCCTTTTGCTGCAACAATAACATGCACAAGTTTTATCCAAAACAAACAATATCAAATAATTTGCCGCATTTTTATTTTTTTCATTTTAAGTTTTCATTAAATGAAACATAGATGGTACTGTAACTATAATTTAAGTTTTATATTATATTCTTCGCTCCTATTAGTAGCATAGTGATGTTATATAGCCTAAAGCCTTCCTCAATAAATGGTCAATCTAACAAAAAAAGATTTTTTGAATTCGAACCAGTAGTTCCTGAGATTAGCGCGTTCAAACAAACAAACTCTTCAGCTTAATAATATTAGTATAGATTAAGTTTGAATTGTAAACGTTTTGTATTGTGTGTTTTTGTGGCTGTAAATAAACGTTTATTATCATTTCTTTGCTTTTTAGTTATTTCTTAACCTTCAGCCGCCTTATATAATAACGTACCTAATAAATCTACTTCAACTTTATACATACACATATACATTCACGTTCTTCAATCCCTTGTGGGCCGGACAGAACCTTGGAGACATGAAAAAATCTTCTTGGTCACTTATTAGTATGTATATTGAAGTTTTCATGTCATATAGAATTTATGTTACAAGTCGCTAGTCTATCGCCCAATAAATTCAATATACCCTTAGTACCTTAGTCGCCTCCTACGACTTGCCGTGAAAAACGGCAGCTAGTTAGCGTTCTTTTTACCTCCCAGATAGCATGGGAAATAAATAACTTCAACTTTATAAAATGACATAAACAATAACTTCACTATCATTTTTCGTTAAGGGGTAGGCTGCGGATCAAGTATCTTTGTAATTAATAATCCTAATCAGCACATAACATGATTCGTAGTGTTCCATATCGCCGTTTGTATTTGACTAGCGACCCGCTCTGGCTTCGCACGGGAATAAAATATACAGCCTACTCCACTATTTAATGGATGTCATTATACATATAAACCTTCCTATTGAATCACTCTCTCTATTGAAAAAAAACGCATCAAAAGCCGTTGCGTAGTTTCAAAGATTCAAGCATACAAAGGGACATAGGGACAGAGAAAGCGACTTTGTTTTATACTATGTAGTGATGATTACCTAAGATTACTAATTGCCTTAAGTGTTGTATGTGAATTTTGGTTGTCTTTCGGTTGAAAAGATTGCTAATACAATTTCCTCGTACCCAGCAATTTGGCTGTCTCTGGCAAGCCACTCTAATTTCCGTCCTTGCATTAGCCTATTTTTACACCGACTTTACACGAGCATTGTCCTTTTATGTTGTTGTGACGTGAATGTCGGGAAAAGGTCGACACACGTGTCAACATTGTTTGGGTGAAGTAATTAGATGTCTTTGGCAGGTTATGTTGTAATAACATACATATCATTCGCTTAGTTCTACTTCCCTACTGAGATAATAATAATATTTAGGACACTATTACACCAATGAACTAGTCCCTTGGTAAGTTCATTTAAGACTTGTGTTAAGGGTACTTGTCATTGTATATTTAAGAAATACTAGTGAACGTATATTATCAATCACAATTATCTCGTCACGACGACCTCCGTGGTGCGATTGGTAAATCACCTTAATGCTAATCATGAAGTCCCGGGTTCGATTCCCGGTGGAGGCAGAGTTGAGAACTACGCTTTTCTTCTGCTTTTCAGTCTGGTCGTTGATTATTTATGCTATATATGTATTTATCTATATATAATAAGTATATATTTCTTAAATGTACGTTGACTAGCTTATCTTTCGTTACCTCGGCGCATTGTGTGTCTATCTCGTTAGGAAAGTAGAAGCGTGGTGATATGTATGTATAGTAAGGCTTAGAAAAGGAAAGGTTTTTCTGCACAAACTGCAAAACTGCATAAACGTGAGTGTGTATGCGTGTAGCATTCCATCTGATATAAATTTATTTTACTATATTTTGAATAAACGAAAAAAAATGAAGGAAAAGTCCTAGGATAAAATTGACAAACCAAAGCATCTCTTTACCATATTTTAAATCTACCAAAGCAGAAACAAAGTAGAAATTAGGTTAGGTTTAAATTGAATAAATCGACTATATGTGACAGGACAGTCAGATAGACGCCATATTGAAAACGTGTGAAAACGTAATGTGTACATTAGGTCTTAAAATACACTTAGTAAGACGTGGGTACTGTAAATAAGCAATCTCTGGTTACCTTCAATTGTGGTTATTGCCGTGAACATATTTACGTTTTATTTTAATATCGTCTGCGATAATATTTCAAAGCCTTTGGTTCTAGGAATGTAATTACCTGTTGGGGGATTTAAATGACACGTGTGTACATGGTTTTTGAAATAATATACTCATATTCATTTTCAATTACTGAAATAAGGTTTAGCCTTTCGGCAAACAACCTTTTAACTTCAATTTTGTCATATTAAAATGGTAGGTATACTTGCTTATGTCTAGAAGCATTGGAATCTTCGTACATTACGAGTACTTAGAAATATGTAAGGGATAGTTATAGAAGATGTAATAATTATTAGTGTTCATCTCCGATACTGCTGTGATATTAAAAGACAGTATTATATTGTATTTTTTTAATATATTTTTGGATCAACACGTGGGTTCGGGTGGCCATAGAATTACTACCCCCACAATCAAAGAAATACATAGACAACCGAACTTCTGACCATCTGCAAGATTTATTTACGTGAAAGTGTTTCTCTTTGTCTATTTTCGTAAGGTGAAAGAGCAGACATGGGAGTTTACCAAATAAAACCAACTACTTCTAAAATATACATAATACTGAAAAAGCGTGACATTAGAAGTGATTTATCACCGATATGTCGATATATGATGAGTTTTATAAAAACAGAACGTTTTAGTGAGGATTAAAAAATAGGTATTCGTTATTTCTGAAAAGAACCAAGGTTGAGATATGTATACTATTGGAGTACCAAACCAGGTACTGCAGGTTAGTGCTTGTAAATGGCGACATGGCTTACCACCTCTCACATTGAGTACTAACTATCTGGTTAACACGTGGGTTCGAGGTTGCCATAGATTTACTACCTTCGCAATTGCGGAGATGGATATTTGAACCTCTGACTACCCCGTAAGGGTTAATGGTCGTGAACGCGTACGTACGTACCAAACCTGGTACATCTAAACCGTTTCCATACTAACATAGACTAGTGTTATTACACTTTCATAGCAGCCGCAGATTATATTGTAATGTGGAGCGGCATGAATCAAAATTAGCAATAAACGCAACCGTTTATTACTCAGAGGGATGTGTGGAGCTTTATTGCTATAGTTTTTCCATGGCATTTATTTATGAGGTTTTTAATTAAAACACGGGTTTGTGGTGTGGCGGGCGATTATCAGAAACGGTTATTTATTGGTTGACATTAAAAACGTTGAGAGGAGTTAGATTACAGAAATTAATTTAATATGTATTAGAAATATGTACATTATTTAAACATATTATGTGGATGTAATTATTGCAGTTTGAAGAAAGGGATGTATATGTAACCTTACATATTATGGCTGTTATAGCTACTTCTCACGTTCTTTTTCAATGTGGCATCTGACAGTGATATGACGTACGTAGGTACGTACTTACGTAACCCGGCTGTTCTATTTCAAAACATAGCAAGTCCACTTTTTGTGAAAATCGGTGTTTTTGCTAATTTCAACTTGATTCACATAAATACACATGCTAAAGTCCTTAAAACACCCATTTTTCTACTACTTTTCCATAAACATGTGGACATTTCTCAATGGTTTCTTTGCATAATTAATGGAGTTGTAATAGGAATATTCATACTATATGTAAGACATTAATAAACCCATTCGCTCTTGTTCTATAACAATATAGTTATCTTCTCATAATAATATGTCGAGAAGAAATCACCGACATTTTATTGTCTTCCAAAAACCCTATCCTATTTCAGGCCTAACAACGAAATCTATCTCAGACAGAATCAAGTTTAATAAATGGGTGTTATTCGATAAAAACGGGACTCTTGAAATTGAAACCGACATCTACATATCTTTTATATTATCCCAACAACGACTTAGAGCATTGATCATATCTTGACGCCCTAGGGTCTTAGTCCACTAATGCTTTTTGCCAAATAACAGTTCAATATCACATCAGTAATAGTGTGAAGTTGGTAGTGGGTTAGCGAAAGACGCAAATTTCGACATTTATTAAGATGACGTTTTAAATTTTTGTGCTAAGACGTATTAGAAAGTGGAAAGTACTTCTTCGAATTTATAATAACTGAGAAAATAGTATAGAATCTAACAATTCATCCTTTATAGTTTCTTACTTTATGATTTATCTCACTTGTTTTCTTAGTATAATAAACAATATACACTCTCTCTACATAGAATAAAACTTTTTCCAAGAATAAAAGCAAGTATAAACTAAGTTGTATAGCCAAGAATACATAATAAAACATGTTGCCCCATAACCACATCGTAAAATATACAAAGGGCAGATTTTGTCTCTCTATTCACGTCCGAAACCCCAAGTAATAAGATTCCCACTTTCCAGTACTTTTATTTAGCAGGAGGTGGTACAAAAACTTGCCTTTCACACGTCGGCACGTGCAGGCAAGATTGATAACTTGTTGAAAACTATTGAATCATGTATGGGGCCTATCCACTCCCATTGTTTTAAACTTTGCCAACTCGCATCTAGAGTTTGATCTTTGAAATTGAATCCAAGTCGCCGAGTACTGAATAAGTTATTAAGGAAAACTCAGCCTTTTCTCAACTAACGCTAACTAATGTTTTAAAACTCTTGTTTTATGTTCTTAAAGAGTATGTGTGCTGATACAATGAAGGTATCTGTCATTTTATATGATATGACTTCAACTGTCATAGCTACTGGAGTCTCGCTTAACTACGATCTAATCAGCGCCTAAGGTGACAGGTAGACCATATCACCATATATAAACATTGAACTTTTAATAATAATTTTTTTTTATTCAATAATTATTTGGATAAATACTATATGTATTTGTAAAACGATGTTTTATCGCTGTAAAGATGCTGAATACTGAAATTCTATAACAGAAATATCCTAAATAACTAGAGCATAAGTACGAAAATCGAGACTATGATAGCTTTGATACGGAATATTAGCGTAATTTATCCCTCGTCTTTTAATCGACATGCCGTGAATAAAGACAGACAATAAGTATTATATTCCAATAGCAAGCGAATTAGGAACTCCTGTATCAAATCCTACAATTTGTTGCAGTAACCCAAGGATACCACCTGAACCGTATGGACATCTTACGCGCAATAGCTCAGAAACCTTGGCTCCACCCAAGCCAAGTGCAAATGTGGGACCAGACACCTGGTGGTGACGATTTCGACCCAGACCTATTGCATAATATGGACAAGGATGCAGAGACCACTGACACGGATGGAGATTTTAAGTAAGTACAACAGGCTATTGTAATTTTAAGTCATATTAAGATATTATTGAGTGATAGTCAACCAGTTGGTACAACACACGAAATGATAGAACTACATAAGCGTTGGGCATTTCTGAAAATTTCTAGAAGCTGTTCTATTGAAATAATAAATAATCATCTAGGCGGTTAAACTCAATATTCTGGTTACCTAATAATGACAGTGGTAAAATAATAGTGACGAAGTTTCGAAAGTACAATGTTGAATTCGATCTCCACGTTATCTATAAATTCAAAGGTTCTGTTCTAACGCAAACGAGTAGTTCTGTGATTGGTATGGCTATGGCTACGTAAACTCACTCATTGACACACTTCTCGGCATGAAGTGTAAGAAGTAGTAAGTCGCGTCACTATTTACAAGCATTTTTCCTATTCCAAGAACTAAGTAATCTTCTTCGTAGCCAGATAGAAATTAAGTAAGCTTCAGTTTCATGTTCAGGTGGGGATTGAACCACCGATTCACATAAAATAATCCGAATCACTAAGCTACACTGCACTTATGCAACCCTACCCTATAAGATTAACAATTGTATTGTTAGTTTTTTAAACACTTGCGATTTATACTCATTTTATTTACTATGAGAGACCGTGTCGTATCACGATAAATCACGAACACTACCCGCGACCACAGCCTATGCAACTGGGTCGAAACGTCGCGTTTAATAAAGGTATTTATATATTTATTAATTTATCGTGATACGACGTCTCACATAGTAAATAAAATTGTACTGTTTGTCCCACTGATAAGTTAACATGGTCTTGTTTGTCCCACCAGTGAGTCGAAGCGGTCGGCGGTGGCGACGGCGCTAAACGGCGGGCGCCGACGTCGGCAGCCTGCGCCGGCCCTTGGTAAGGCCGTCACCCCCTATGTCGGCGTCGGTAAGCAGCGACGTCGCTCACTACACACACCACATGCACTAGCTATAGTAGGGATAATACCATGGAGTAATAAGAGGAGTGGGCCTCACGCAATATTTGTATGGAAACTAGCGTGGCATTACGCGGGGTGAAACGAGGTACGCGGGATGGAGGGGGAAATTACAACCAAACAAAACACGGCATCGGCCAATCAAATTAGGTATCTTTTTTCTACTACACATTTTCAGACTCCGCACCAATTAAAACACGCCATTTGGCGTCCGCACCGCGTAACGGGAACCGCTCCTTACGCCGGATCCTCTTTATATTTGGTTCGTGGATAATACACACTTACGTAACTAAAGTTGTACGAGTGTGTTATGTGGCCTTCTTATCTAAATAATATTTGGGACACTGTTACAAAAATTTAAATAGTCCCTTGCAAAGAACATTTAATACTTGTGTTAAGGGTACTAGCCAATGTATATTTGAGAAACCTATACTTATTACATAGAGATAAATACAGAATATATGATAGGCACATGTAAGCAACGGTAACACTGGAAAGCAGAAGTAATGTGCTATTCTTAATTCTGCCTCCGATGGGAATCGAACCCGGTACCCTAACGATTACCGATGTAGCGGTTAACCGTTCAGGCCACGGAGATCGTTGAAGTATATTCTCAATGTATCTAATTCCCCAATTAGGTAAAGCAATTAGTTTAATAGAAAGAAGATCTTATGTATTACAACACTTTCCTTCCTGGAACAAATATTTATATGCAGTTTTCCTACGGAACGTGTCCCATGAGAATTAATTATTTTTCTAATACCACCATTAGCCCAATATACACACATAATAAATATAACTAATTCAACCTTACATCCTTATATCCCTTCAACAGGGAAACGGGTGTGATATGTATAAATCCTTCATTAGTTCATGAAACGTTGGTGAATTATTGGAGAACAAAGATGTACCAAATTAAGGTTTTTTATAGATGGTTAACTTAATGAAAACTGCCTAAAATATTCTTTTCCTAAGAAAATAGCAGCTGGTTATATTCTATCGAATTCCATCATAAGCTGTAATAAACAAAATACATATACTGAAGGCCTTTAAGCCCTTTCTTGGTGGACAGAGCCTTGGCAATAATAACCCGCTAAGCACTGAAAAGGACTATCTATAAGATCTTGCTACCCTATCGACCAATACTCATATGTCACTACCTACGACATACAATAGAACAGCACCTAATTTACTTTGCAGACTAGTTCTAATACCTAACAACTTACCCCTTAACAGGTGTGTTGAACGACGTGGGTTCTTTCTTCGACTCCCTGCAGAACAACCTGGAAACCCTCACTCACCTCTCTCCAGCTCAACGGGCAGCCCTTTTCCAGAGCCCTCCGACTGTGGTGCAGGCGTCTGGACAAGGTTTGTAGCTGTACAGCTGGAAATTATATATCCTTATTAATTTTAAGTAGGAACTCGAAATTTTTGAACTATTCTTTACAAAGGTTAAGTGAAGAGGATGAAAAAAAGTTAATTATACCAGTATGAAACCGTGGCATCGGATTTTGGTTGAATTGTCGCCACCTACGCTATGTACGAGTACGGAGTCAAATAAAACAACTTAAACGCTATGCAACTGCATTACAATTACAATTTAACAAAATATTTCATAAAACCGATTTTTACGGATATATATCGACTTGAGATCAACACTTTTTGATATTTCTTATTCGGTTAATGCTTCGATCGAGGCGATATTATCTCTCCACGAAATAATTCATATAGATTTATTATTACAAGCAGACAATACCTACCTGACATTATGTAATAATAGTCAGTATCTGTGATTAACTCACTATAAACCGTTGGTTACAACATATACAACCTATCTAATGTAATGTGATCATTAAGTGTCCAAAAACCTTCGTAGAATCAATGGCGATGGCTGATTAGACTGAACAGTTAAAACGGATGCCATGTTATGTATTTGGGGCAATATAAATTCGACACACTTGCTAACAATAGTTTTAGACTATCTTTGTTTAAAATAACTTAAAGAAGTCCTTCGATTTCACACAAAGAATAAATCTAATAACACAATGATTTAAAATGGTTAGATACGCCTTTCAACGGAAACGTTAATTTTAACGTTAGCTAATTTTAAACAATAAAATTTATTACATTAATTATTTTGTATAAAATTTATCACTTTGGCAAAGCAATCAGCAGGTTCCGAACTCAATGCCTATTGAGAATTTTCGAAATTTCAATGTTACGTTTAGATTTTTTATATGGTGAATATTCAAGATATCAACCTTTACTCTACCCATATGTCGTAAATCCCTATTGGTTGTTTTACAGAACTGAATACAAAAGCCGTAAGATCTAATGCTCTAGATCGTTGCTTCACTATCCTTCTAATACGAGGAAGTAGGGACTAGGAGGTCATTATGCAAAACTAAGCACACAGTTTCACCTTAGTCTAGCCTGCCTAGCATACTAAGTCTATTTAATTAGTATTTAGAACATACAGGAAAATAATTAAGTGCTTGCAAAAATACTGAAATACATACAAACACTTAGCAACCGTTAACTATTTCGAATTCAATAGGCTAACTCAAACTTTTTCAATACAGCTTCTATCTGACTGTTATATGTCTTATTGGCCGCTATATTGAAAAAGGGTGACAATAGAAGATGTATGAGTGTCAATGAAGCGAAAATGGTCTGTCAGGATCGGGACTAATGGGGATCCGTGATCTCTGCCTACCCCTCTACAGGGAATCAGGCGTGATGTGTATGTATATATAACTCAAGCTCCAGAGGCGAGTATTGTCTAAAACACTTGAAGGATATAGGCTTATTATAAACTATGTATATTCTGCTATAATTTAACAACAACCCCACGAGAGTGGTCGTTAAAGCTCTGACTACCCTAAAATACGGTCGTGAAGCTATTTATAGATAGGTAAAATATGAATCATAAAAATAATCCATGTTTTACAATCCTTCTTCTGTATACATATTGCAATAATCCAAACATAGCATAAAACCACTGGGAATCAAACCTGGAACCGTGTATAAATATAAAACGTATAAATAAACCACACTCCTCATTTACAAGTTAATAAAACTTTGTTCATTTCAACATCGCCATGCCATGGAGTGGGCTGCCGACTAATTTTTCCCTCCACACACACTAACCTAACTTTTAATTAAGAGTGTGAACTGCAGACTGGAATACACAGGCACATAGTGATGGGTGAAGTGGGTGAAGTGGTGGGATGAAGGGTTTTAAAATCCATAAAACTGTATAATCGTACCATCAATAATACATAAATGGTACGAGTATTTTGTATTAAAAAAAATCTTTTTTCTAAACTACGTTTTCGGTGACGGACACGTAAATGGGACTACGTAAACGATGAAAATACGGTTTTACGTTTAAAATATTCTGGTTTTGTCTCGTGGTACACGTAAATATATTTGTTACCTTTCTTCAAGATGGCGTATCAAAAAAGAACTAATAATAACTAGAATTTCCTGACCAATAAGCCAACAACTTGTCATTAATAATTTGTCCGATTATCATGCTTAAACTCACTGAGACCTCTACGAGGTTCTGTCTACCCGACAGAGTTTATTAATGTAAGCGTTGTTGCAGATGTCAGTGGCGGAGGTTCAGGATTCAGGAAACTGCGTGCCCTGAGACCCTTACGACCTACAGGCAACATTAGGTGAGTACGTTTCAACGTTTAATCTTATTTTCTTACTATTGACCCGCTCCGGCTTTGCACGGGTATAAAATATATAGCCTACTTCACTATTTAATGGATGTTATTATACATATAAACCTTCCTATTAAAAAAACCGCATCAAAATCCGTTGCGTAGTTTCAAAGATTTAAGCATACAAAGGAACATAGGGACAATAAAGCGACTTTGTTTTATACGATGTAGTGATTACACATATAAATAGTTAATGCAAAATATTCCATATGTGTGTGAAGTGGAAGGGCGGTTAAGTAGAGGCCGGCCTAATAAGACATATTACTCTCAGATAGACGCCATATTGAAAAAGGGTGACGTTACAAGTACCGCCGAGTGTGTATGAGTGTCAGAGAAGCGAAAGTGGTTTGTCAGGATCGGGACAGATGGGGATCCGTGAACTCTGTCTAAATCTACTGCGAACTAGGCGTGATGCGTATGTATGTATGTACATATAAATCATGGGCTAATTAGTTTGAAATTACGTTAGTTCAGTGCCATACTAATAATAACATAAATAAACTTCACAATCGTTGACCATTTCGGGGTAGCCAGATGTTGAAAGACCACCGTTGTACACTACTAAGGTCTTAAGTCACTCAAAGTCCAAGCTTTGTGTGTTAATCAGTACCTAATGTGAAAGATGGTGAGGCTATCACGTTCACAGATACAGACTATACCTGAGATAGCTTATGGATAGATCTTTCCTTACTTTACTAACGACGATTTCCAAGACTTAATCTTACTGTATTAGGTATACCTAGAAAAGAGATCTTTGAAACGCGAAACTAATCACACAAATACGATTTGCTCTAACTTATTTCATATTATTGCATTTCTATGGTATTTCAATTCAAACTTGAATAGAACACGTTATCATGTAGGTACGAGATTAAACGGTACTGATGTTATGACTTTTCGCATTGTAAAAAAAATAACGGTTCAATTATTTAAATTGCACTGCAAACTGGTTTGTTCTATAAAAGAGATTGATTGATTCTTAAAAGAAAACTGATAATATACGCGTAAAACATTTTTCAATAGTAATTATATCTCCATATAATGAAATCGCACAATTTTCAGAAAAAGTACTTACTACAAGGTACAAACTTCATATAGTTCATATGCAATGACACAACTTATCTCATAAGATGCACCCCATGAGATATCGAACAAGTCTTGCTAACTTAGACAATTAGTGTCGCTGCAAAACTTTGATAATGTATTTCTCGTTGTACGTAGATCTTACAACCGCAGATCGTTCGTGGAGGCGGACGGCGGGTACCCAGGAGCCAACCATCACGACCCTGGTCTCTTGTGGACTGGCCTGGGCCGGTAAGCCAGCGAACCTCAGGATTCATCCCCAGAAACTCTTCAGAAACCAGGAAACTTGCTACTGGAACACAGCCCACGAATCACCTTTTGACATTTCAATGGCGCGCTTTTCCAAAATGGCGGCGGGTGAAATGTCAATGGAAGATTTTCAATGATTAGCGGTTTGTAAAGAATGGAATATCATATTATTATTGTTACTTAAGATTTTTGGCTATTAGACTAATACCTATTTGATTAATAAAACAAAAATTGATATAAAAAGGATCTTGTAATAATTTTAGTGAATACTTTATGTCTGAAATTGTTATTATACTTACTTGAAATATAAATGAATGGTTAGTGGAATGACAATTACTTATCATCATATCCACCAGCTTACTATAGCGAACACTATTTATTACTAAGATTTTCCTCTTAAATATTTTTTTATTACATAAGTTAGGGAACTATACGTTAGTTTTATTAAATTAAACGTAACAAATTCACTTTTGTTTAACGAAATATTATTAAGTTATTTACACGTATGTGAGACGAGGAGACATACAAAATTTATATTGTTACCAATGAATCATTAAAGATTTTATAATAATAATAAAGCATTTATTTAAAAAAAAGATATATTACTGAACCAATTAAACAATTCACATATCTCTTCAATTCCAAAAAAATTAATCAAAAACGAACTATAAAAATTAAACTTATATTATTCGTATCAAATGGTCAATTAATATTATTGATGTTCGTGAAACGGCTTAAACATATTGCTAAACTTATAATTAATAAAAGTATTCGTAAATAATTGTATGTGCGCCAAATTTTCAAATATAAGATTATTTTTTCCTATAATAATATTTATTTAATTAATTCAAAATAAAACTATTATTTACAATAAAAAAAAAAAGAAAACAAATAAAATAAAACTTTAAAGGAAAAATATCTCCTTTAGCTCATCGCTGTCAGAGAAAGGCACGGTCCCCAACAAACTGGCAACATTACCTCTCTGAATAGCCAAACTAATGCGTTGGCCGAGGTAAGTGCCAGCCTTTGGATCACCACAGGCCTCGGAGAGGCGAACAGACACCTCCTTTACGAAACGTCGTGCCTCGCCTCCCCACGTCCCAAGAGTTTCAACGGCGAAAGGAACGAAAAAGTAGTCATTGACTAAATTTCCATATTTTCGCCGCTTGAAACTCTCAGCCAGTGCCGCCGCAGCTCCCGCCTCGACCTCAGACTTGGACAAATAGCAGGGCGCCAAAGTGTCGACGCACGTGGCGTCCCACACAAGTGCCCTGCCATTCTTCCAAGGCATCAAAGACATTCCATCAGGTCTCTTGCCATCCTCACGTGCCAAGCCACACGGCTCAAGCACCGCCGGCACACGAGCGGTGACAAGGGCCCGACGAATAATATCATTTAATGCTGAGTGTCGGGACAGACGACCAGCGCTTCGCTGGCAAGACAACCCGTGGTGGCCAAACTCGTCAACACGTGCCCCACAACCACAGCGATGAGCTTCGTTTATCCTTACACCGAGCCTCAAACCCACTCCCAGACAGAAAGTAGTTCCATCTAGAAGCGTCCCAATCTTCTCAGACGGCAACGCATTCAACCAAAGCCCCGATTCAGGCTCGGCCGTAGCCCGGAGACGCGCCCGCTGTGCAGGACTAGAAGCAGAATTAATTATGGACAATTGAATCTGCCTGCACAGTGGATCATCCCAGGACCTCTGAAAAACGGCTCCTGACGGAAGCTCGGCATCATGCCCCAGCAGAGACAGCCAAGCAATTCTGGCATCGGATAAACCCGACGTCTGCACCGAACCCAAAGCCCCGTGAATAATTTTTGCGTGCAGACCCTGAGTAGCATGCGCCGAAGACAGAAATGCTGGCAAAGCAACACTGGACGCACTCCGAATCCCAAGACCACCAAAACGAATTGGTAAAGTGGCCTGGGTCCAACTGTCATCATCAAAATTTAAATTTAGAATTTTCGAAAGTGTTTCACGTAAAAGGGAATCTAAATGATTTAAAGCCGATATATTTCGCCAAAGTTCCGAACATCTGAGATAGTATGTGAATTTAGGAACGAATAAACAGAATTTTATAATTGTATAAGCCAAATGAGGGTTAATAGATTCTAAAATTGAAGTCGATTCGAGGATTTTTTTCATTTTTGTATCGATGAAGGCAGCGGATGTATCGGAGTTCAAAGGGGCACCAAGGAGGAGAAGCGAACTTTTATCCAAAATTTTAATACCAGGTGCTATGGATTCGAATGTTTCAATGATGTTGAATTTTGTCTCGTTTGATATGGTTTTTCCTATAAGGTTCAAAACTTTTAAAGAATTGATTTATAAATATTTCACCAACATTCTTCGTTAAAGTGGTGTTATGTTTATGTCGCTTTTGTATTAAATCTTATTACGTAATATTTCTTTTAGAAAAATACTGAATTCTTCGAAGCATTATTGCTACTCTACTAGATTATTACTTGTGTCAACATATTGTGTAATTTAATTTAAAAGTTTAGTTCAACATATTGTTATCTTTGTTATGGTTATAAGAAATGGTAAAAATAATTAAAATAACACATTTATTAAAGATTCATAATACAGCAATTAGTGTTAGTATTTAAAATTTGTTTTGTAAATTAAATACGTAAGTAAATTATATGAATGTTCGATGATATAAACGTTTATTGTTAAGGATAATAAAATATCCCGTCTAGATTGGTTTGTTATTATTTTCGTACAAAATTCTTTAACACTTTATATTATCCCTTTCATGGCATACAGAGTAGATCACTACACATATGATACGTCCTAGTTGTCTAACCCACTTGTATCATTAGTACATTTACCCTGTATCTTTATCTGCTTCGTTAAATATAATGTAGCCAAAATAACATAACATACTTCACGACTTTATCCTTTCAGCGTAGTCACAGGGCCATATATCACTCTTACCACTACCATTTTATCTACGAAGGTCTTTGGCTACTCAAAGCCCAGAGTGTCTAAATGTAACAGGCGAGAAGTCATATCCCTATTTGGGGAATATTCTAGGTTTCCTCACGATGTTTACTTCCACTCACTCATCAAGGTACCCCACATGGGTACAAACAATTTGGGCGAGTCCATCCGACCTTTATTGCCTAATGAATGTCAATTCCGTCCAATTGGCATTCAATGGCTCATAATAACCGATCACTGACATCCGTGTCATGGCGTCATTGTTAATTAACCATAATGTTGATGGCGAACGCAAACATGATCATAATCTACAAAATACAGGGTACTAGTTAGAAGAAAAGGAAGTCAGTCATTTGGTACTCGTATATAGTTCTGTAGTTAAGTCTTTTGAAACATAACATTCTAGGTTCCATCTCTGTCCGAGCATGTGCTAATGGATATTATGTTAAGCTATTGCTAATGTACATACGGTACATTTGCGTAGTATCAAATAAATATGAGAAATGCACCACTTTTCATCCTGAAGGAAAACATCGCAAGGAAACTTATTACTAATACGTAGTAGTCATGTTTGTAAATGGCACGGGTTACCACCTATCAGGTTTGATGCTAATCGATTAACTAACAGGGTAAGAAGTGGGTTCGAGGTGGACACGAGTCCCTCCGATTAACCCGCATGAGTTTTAGCGACGCGTGTGTTATGGATGTTAATAAGTAACGGCCTTATTAAGTTTATGCCTGCAGCAGGTGTAATGTGACAACAATAGGTAATAGAAACTGCACGTGTACTTAGTGATACCAAATTCTAGGTGATAAGAAACTATAGACACACAAAATGATATTAAAATTCCTAATTTCTCAGAACACAATCGGTCAAACCAAAGCCAAATTACATTGTGCGTGTTTAAAAATAAAAAGAAAAACAAATTCGATTTTATTCTTTGTGTAAACGCTTTGTAAATGGCTACAGTTGCAAAACATGATACTCCGGATTTTTTGTTTCTATGTACTTATACATTCACGTCCTTTAATCCCTTTTGAAGTGGACAGGACCTCAAAGACAATATACTATCTCCTAGTTAATTAGCATGAATATTGAGGTTGTGATGTCACGTGGAACATTGGTAACAAGTCGTTACAATCCATATATCCCTAGTCCCTTAGTCGTCTCCTAGAACATGTCAGGAAGAATGGCCGCTAGTTAACAGCTGTTTTC
Organism: Leucoptera coffeella; assembly: GCA_030578115.1. NCBI lineage: Eukaryota > Metazoa > Arthropoda > Insecta > Lepidoptera > Lyonetiidae > Leucoptera > Leucoptera coffeella. Next base: position 220,316 of record JAMBLF010000340.1, read on the forward strand.
TTCTTACATCCCAGCTAGCACGGAACGCAGACCTGTTATAATGAATGAACCTTTTAATACAGGGATTTTGAACTGGAAATGAACATTGCTACATTTGTGTTTATGATAGAAATTAAAGCCGAGGTTTTCAAAGAATGAGCTAGACGGTCAATCCGATGACCCAAGCTGCCGGTGTTTAACCATTTAGATCAAGTGAATGAACTCGATACTGACTCACAATGATAATATTGGAAGAGTGGCCCAATAAGCTAATTCTGTTATATTTTTTTGGGAGGCTATTAAAAATTTGTCCATTTATTTACACTTAACCTTTAGTATCTTTTTACAATCTAATGGTAGAAAGACATTTTGAAGACAGTCAGTCTATTGAAGTTACGGCATTAATAGTTACATACATAGACACACGGCTAATGTCCTTTGCTAGGTATAAAACATCACGTGGCTTTTTCCAAATCCACGGTACCCAATTTCTCCTTGGTGATCCCACATTTCACCAGATAGTCAGCACTCAACGTGACAGATAGGATTCTTTATCGTAGTAGTCAATAAACTTTAATTGAATGTAAACAAAGAAAACAAATTGTTCCACAAGACTTCTATCTGGTCGAACTAATAATAATCTTTGGTATGCGCACGGGCATGTAATTGAGCAAGGAGGACGAACGCAATAGCGAACCTCATTTCGCGCGTTAGGGTGGTCAGTTGTTGTGTCGCGCGAGTCGTGAGCTGGTGTGTAATCGATAAATAAAAAATACGTTAGCGCGCGAAAGAAAAATGTATCAACAATTTGTTATTGTATTTCTGCTTTTCGCTGGATGCCAAGCCAAGTTTTATTCGGATTGCGGTATGGTTACTTGCATTATCTTGTTTGTGAAGTATTTATTTCTATAATAATTGAATTCTTATTCTACCTACTTATCGTAGATTCATTATAAAATATCATGCTTACGATGAAAAAAATTGAAAGGTCATGTCAGAAGCGATATTGTTGGTTTGTACCGTATCACCTACCTACAAATTGTAATTTTCTTCGGGTGTTTGCTTTATTTTCATTAAAAATCTTGTTCTAATAATATACAGGTATATGTACATATAGCATTATACTATGCTCAATTCTAAGGTACACGTAAACAACGCTTACGCACAGTCATATCTCGAAAACTAGACTTGATTAAAATATTGCATCTGGGATAGGTCATACAATAAATTATCCATTCAACTATCAAAATTAAGCCTTGTAGATATTTAGTACGTAAGGAATCTACTTATAACTTTATTTTTGCAATAATGTTGCGCAAGATTGGTCCTGGGTATTTACTATAACCAGCCACAGAAGTTCGTTATTTCGAATTTTAGTGCCAGGCCTGTCGTCCAAATGACAAATACTAGTAAAATTGTTTCAAGTAAAATAAGTAGTCCAGTGCTAGCTTGTGAATTAGTAAACTTGTTGACATTCTTTACGACAAGTACCCAATTCAATTTTCAAATACGTTTGCTTCCATATAGTAGGCGCGGTAGACTGTAACATTGTCCTGAATATGATTACAGGCACATTGGACTATACCTACGAGTATAGGAGTAGAGAAGTACATGCATTTTGTAAATTTTATTTGAGTCACTGTTGCACTATATCATATGGGTTGGTGTGAGAATCACTTTTAATCGATGAGATGTCTAATTTTAACTAACATGCTATAATTAACTAATTGTGCCATACTTTGAATACTTGGATCAATATTATTATTAAGGGTCCCGTAAAACTTAGACTTATACAGATTAAAATGGAGACATTCTTCTCAAGGCGGGTGTAAGTAATATGACGAACAAAAGAGCATGCATGAGAAGGTTAATGAGTGAATCCAGAGAGATTTGTCAGGATCGTTCCAGGTGGTGATCGATGGTCTTTGCCTATTCCGTTGGGGACGTAGAAGCGTGAATATATGTATATACATTTGTTCTAATTCGGCTGATGTATAATGTAGTTAATACAGTAAACAGTTTGGCAAATAGTAGCCACTTGTACGATAAGCTAGATAATTAGTTCTTTAATAATGAGAATGGATTACTAAATAAACAAATTAAAGGCAGATAACGCTTATCAAGTTAACAGGGGTAAACAGAGCACCGACCTTTTATCTCAGTTTAGAACACCTGACCGGTACTTAATAGTGCATCTAAATACTTATGCCTATTTAATTATCATGTTAGTCTATCGATATTTAGGTAACTCATTTGAATGACTTCGCAATTGTGTCAAACTTCTGTCTACACCGGAAAGGATAAATAATTACAAAGTATATAATAATATTATGTCTTTAGCTGGCTGAACGTAAGTTAACATTGCCTTTAATCGTAACATTGCTGCTTTTCGATCATTGAAATTAAGCAACATTGAACAGTATCTGGATGGGTGATCGGTTGTTTACGTAGCGGAGGCTAAGGCAAGAGAAATATTCCGTAAATTTATTCAGTTTCTAGATGACTTGATCTGTAACATATAATATAGACTAGAGTGAGAGATCAAATCGTAAATTCAGGATTTTAGTGAAAAAAGATGTTTATAGAATTAACAGCTAAGTAGTTTATTAAAAGTTGACTCAATAGTTAATATTTTTACTGGGCCGTTTATATCAACACAAGAATACAAAAGAGTCAGCTGTTTACCTGTTGAATGTGGCAGGTGTTCTAACGCATATCTGAACCACCCCACCGGAACGATGGCATTATAGAGTAGCAAATATCGACCCTATTGTCGATACGTAAGGGGATAGAGCCGTGAATTGCATAAAGAGACATCGATTTTCAAACTCTGCTTTAGGGGTTAGAAGTTCAATACAAAATTGATACAGGTGTTCAAAATATTCTCTCTCGCTCTCTCTCTGATGGTGCCTCTCCGACTACCGAAGGTTGGCAGTCACTTTGGCAAATTCAGTACGATCCCTGGCGAGATGTAACAACTCGGCGGCGCTCTTGATTCCCGTCCACTCTCGTATGTTACAGAGCCACGACTTTTTCCTTCGTCCAACACCTCTTCTTCCGGCTATCTTGCCCATCATAATGAGTTGCGGCAAGTCATATCTTTCATGTCTTAAAACATGTCCGAGATATGCAACATTTCTTTTTTTGACAGTCTGCAGTAGCTCTGGCTGAGAACGGTTTATTCGACGAAGTACACATCTTACACATTTGAGACCTTCTGAGTCCAGCTAGTGGCTAGAATACGCCTATAAGCCCACATTTCAAATGCTCCTATTCGTCGTTAAAATATTCACGTATATTAATTGTTTTCGGTGTAGATAAAACAGTTTTATAGTTCATCGACCAATAGATCCAATTAATCCCTAGTACCTTAGTCGCTTCCTACGATATACCGGGAAGAAAGGCAGCTAGTCAGCATTCTATTTACGTCCCAGATTATGGAACCATACGTACTTTAATCCAAACGTAAGCTTATTTTTAATGGACTACATACATACACATGCATTGAACTTATGTCGATTATTGTACACAAAAACAACTTATCACTATTATTATCGCCGAATTCTCTCAATAGGAAGTAGTGACGCGATTCTGTGCTTTATTGACATGTATGGGAGCGCGCGTCTCCGTCGCGATTACTAAGCGAGAATCAAGGAGACTGCTGTTAATAAAGGCTGTTATTGCGGACCCAGGTTCAATGATCATGCAAGGTTAAATGGTTACGCTGCTTGCCTGCTGATGATTACGTGGATGTGGTTTAGGTATATACATACGCTCTACAACGTTACCTCTTTCGGTAGACTAGTTTGAAGGAATACTATCGTACGAGTATTTAATATGTTGGCTACTCAAAGAAAATGTTTCACTGTGATGGCTCATGATGACTGAGACACAACAAGTGATTTTCCATTTTATCATGTAAAAGCATTGACTATTACCTATTCCAAAAAATAGGCACGTATCTTAACGATATTTCCCCACACCGTAGGATATACTGCACAGAAAATTATATCATATACATTAACGTCTTTTAATCATTTTCGTATCGAATTTCGGAGACACATAATATCTCCTAGGTCACATTTGAGCTTGAATATTGTAATTAACTCTTCGCCCAGAAGTGACTAAGTGATAGATGCCATTGGCCCATAATCCCTACGACATGCCGAGAAGTACGGCCCGTTAGGTTCTTTTCACGTCATAGATAGTAGGAAACTTTCGTTAAGCTAATGTGTGAAAAATAAATGATTACAATTTTAGTAAATTCTTTTTAAAATAATGTCCTTTAAGCAATAACTATGACTAGAGCAAAAATGAAATCAATGTTGGAATGAGCGTTATATTCTGTAGTCAAAAGTCTGAGCTTATTATAAACGCAGAGCTAGATACGCATTCGTGTATAAAAAGTAAACAAAATTAGGCATTAAAATCACATTAAACATACTAATAGTTATGTTATTGTCATCATTTTTATAATCAGCGTTGTTCATCTGAATCTAATAATATGTTTATGATTTCCGAAATGTTTTTATATGTACCATAACATTACAACTGTGTTCTATAAAAGATAGGAGATATGCAGCCCATGAATTAAAATAGAGATATTTTTCGTGAAGAAGAGAGAAGAGAAAAGCTATAAAAGAATAGATATGAGTGAAGCAAGAGAGATTTGTCAGGATCGTCCAATATGATGATAGATAGTCTGTGTCTTATTGTTATTATATATACATATCACGCCTGTTTCCGTATCGATAGGAAGGCAGAAATCACTGATCCCCAATGGTTTTGATTCTACATTTGATGTGTAGGCAGAGATCACGAGTTCCCATACACACTCCGTGGTTATAGATACTTTTACTTATTTTATTGAAAAGCAAAGGAGTCTTTTATGTATGTGTGTTGGAAATTACCTCACCGCGAAACAGCACACATTTATCCGCCAGTAATTAGCGTTTGTTACAAGCAAAAGAGCAACAAGGTTTTTAAACAAACACTCTTTATCAAACACGTGATTCAAAGTTTCCTAATTTGTAGATGTTTAGTTATTTTCAGCACGCTTTGGGTTTACGAGCTAAGACTGGCCTTTGAGTGTGGAGGTGTGTGGTAATTCATTTGATATAGAGGGGTAACAGACAGTATAGAATATCGTCTATTGACAATTATTTAATAAAACGTATCCACAGACGTATCCGAAAATATTCTCTTAGTTGCTGCTTACAATAAGCCAATAATAGTTAATTCTTCTGAAACTTGTATAATCAATAATTATCATTATTGTATCAATTAATGGAATCTCAATAAAGGATAATTATTATTATTAATTAGTTAAGATGCTCTCGGAAGTCTATGGTGATATATAAAACATACGACTTGCGTTTACACACTCCTTTTTTTATTGTGGGGGGGGTAGTCAGAGGCTCCAATGCCCATCTCCGAAATTTCGAAGGAATGTTAGGTATGGGTCACTCGAAGCTCGCGTATCGCTTATTAATATATCCTTAGTATTGTTAAAGCATAGCGTATTTATTACTCTGAATACATTATACACACAATGCCCGGTAAAGGCATTTATATGCCAAAACCAATGTACACATTCTTTTTAAGGAGAGTGTTCTCAGCGTGAAGAACAGAAGAGCATGTATGAGAAGGTTAATGGATCTGAGAGAATCGAGAGAGATTTGTCAGGATCGTTCTAGGTGGCGATCTTAGATGCGTGAATTTATGTAATATATAAGTAATCATAATACATTCGCACTTCGCATAGTGAGTAGGCGGTCACTTGAGCTTCTGCCTACCCCAAAAAGAAACAGTTACTGGTAATTCGTGTCGCATCTTGGTAATAAATTGTCTCGTTGACTGAATGAGCACATCCTTATAATGCATTATCTGATTCACATCTTTAATGTCTCGTGCTGATCTGGGACCAGCTTAGAATTAACTGGCTGCCTTATTTACGTACTAAGAGGACACTAAGAGAGTGTTGTAGTTTTTAACTACATACAACAACATACGCTTCACGACTTGTGTATACACACTTTTTTATTATGGCGGGGTAGTCAGAGGCTTGAATGCCCATCTCCGAAATTTCGAAGGTATGTTAGGTATGGGTCATTCGAAGCCCGCGTATCACTAGATAGACAGCACCCAACGTGATAGGTAGTGAACCGTATCGCTGTATATAGGCACTGACTATTACCTATCCTGAGGAATAGGCAGGTTTCCTCACGATGTTTTCCCTCACCGTTACCGTACCGTATACCGTAGAGTGTTTTTCTTAGGTATATTCTTGCAATAGATTTGCTAAGTTAACTATTCTATTATGTTCCCTAGTGTATATTTTACCGAAGCTTCGATATTTCGTTTCGGGCTAACGATGCAGCATGTAAACTATGTTACATGTATATTTACTTATTATTTGCAATAAATGACTACTACCTATTCCCCGGAGTATATGTATATGTGTCCTCACGAGATTTTTCCTCACCGCTGTGTTGCTACTCATATTTTCTTTACCTTTTAGACACGAAACCCCAGATTTAATATAAATGTATGTATTTTACTATTATTTTAACCCTTGGCATTCATATTTTCAGGCTCAAAGCTAGCTTCTGTCGCCTCAGTCGGCGTAAGCGGGTGTGATGACAACGCAAGAGAGTGCATTCTCAAGAGGAATACCAATGCCACCATTAGCATCGACTTCACACCCAGTAAGTAGTAGTCCCATACAAATCAGGGTAGTAGCTTTTCTTGGTAGTTTTATCTGTTTTTTTTATCTTGTTTTTAACTGGCACTGGGCAAAAAATCCTGAAAGCCGGAGTTTCTTCTTGGTTCTTCACCGAGCCAGGGCTTCCGAACCAACGGTAGAATTTCAATGCTAAGAGACAACCAGTGTCAGGCAAATCTTTTGACTTTCAATGAATGTACTATACATACTATACTATACTATGTATACTTGTACTTATGTTGAATAAAAACATTTGACTTAGACTTTATCCATGGAGTAATTAATAAGAGGAGTGGGCTACGCAATATTTGTATGGAAACTAGCGTGGCATTACGCGGGGTGAAACGAGGTACGCGGGACGGAGGGGAGATATTACAACCAATCAAAACACGGCATCGGCCAATCAAATTAGGTATCTTCTTTCTACTACACATTTCCGCTCCGCATCCGGACTAATTAAAACACGCTGGTCCTCTTTATATTTGGTTTCTGGTAAGGAGAGAACTCAGAGAAATATTAAATGGCATCTTGTGGGGTGGGTTTTCAAGCTGGTAGCGATATTACTTATTGATATCTTAGTTATTTTTAAACACTCGCGATTTATACTACTAAGATGTCTTCCCGCGATCACGGCCTATTGAACTGGGTCGAAACGTTCGGGTGATATAAAGGTATCCATATCTTTATTAAGTTATCGTGATATGACCCGGTCTCATATAGTAAAAAATTTTTTTGATATCTTCCCAATTCCTATATTAAAGGTAAACAAGATACAAAAATTTTACTGTTATCTATCTAAAGGGTAAAGTTAAAGTTTTCTCACAGCGTTTAGCTTCACTGTAACCACAGATAAATATATTACTATACGACCCTCTTTGAAACCAAAAAATGTGTTTGTTACTATAAGACTATCTACTGACCTTGTTAAAACAACAGATATCATCGGAATCATAACCCATATTACAGATATAAGAATACTATCCCGTATATAAGGTAAGAGTAGAACCTTATTATTATCACTTACAATGTATATATTGTGAGTGCAAAAGTTATATCATCCCACGTTGTACATACATACATACATATCCCGCCTGATTCTCTGTAGATTGGTAGGCGGAGATCACTGATCCCCAGTTTTCCCGATCCAGACAGACCACTTTCGCATTGTCAGACATACATCTTCTCAAACACAATCGGCGGTTATAGGTACTCCTAACGTCACCCTTTCCACGCAGTGTCTATATTAAGTTGCTGCTTAAATTGCAATGTAATTTTAATTTCAACTATTTATTTTTTGACATTTTTATAATTAATTTGTACGCCGAAGCATGACGGCAGACCATGTTGAGACCCTGTAACTTAGAATAAGATCTTTTGTACACATGTTTCACAAATAAATAGATTTTGATTTTGCTCTATCTGATATTCTCACACACCTGTCCATCCGTTGCAGCGCAAGAGGTGAAGAGCGTGGAGACGGTGGTGCACGGCATCATCATGAACCTGCCGGTGCCCTTCCCCATGCCGCAGCCCGACGCCTGCCACGCCAGCGGCATCAGCTGCCCCCTCAAGGTGACCAAATAGCTGTTACTATAGTTTTAAGATATTCTCGATTTACACTCATGATTAATACTCGTAACTAACGGGACTTATCGCGTACGTTTTATATAATAAAGTTACCTAAGTCCCGTTAGTTATTAATCACAGCTATGACTACATGTCTCATTGAATACTGACACTGCCAACACGTGGGTTTGAAAATGCCATTCTACCTCGGCAATTATGAAGTTGGGCGTCCGAACCTATGACTACCCTGCAAGGGTTGATCATTAAAGCGTTATAGTACATTCGCATTAAGAAAATAGTGATGTCATCATGTCCCGACGATTTGACCAATGAGACGTGACAACTGTCCTCTGCAATTGGCCGATGTGAATTGTTTTCTCATTTACTAACGTCTCATTGGTCAGTTTAACGTCTATATATCATGACGTCACTATTTACTTAACGCGAATAGACTATAGCTATGTTACTATTTTTAAGAGATTCGCGATTTACACTCATGATTAATAACTAACGGGACTTATCGCGTACGTTTTTATTTAATAAAGTTACCTTTAATTTTATTTATATACTATCTAGGTTAATAAAGGTAACTTTATTATATAAAAACATACGCGATAAGTCCCGTTAGTTATTAATCATAGCTATGTTACTGTCTTGGCTCAAAGGCCTGTGTGGCAGAAGCAATAAATAAACAAAAAGTAACTATACTACTGATAATATGTACACATGACGTCCGTTATCCTATAGAGTGGTAGGCAGAAACTACGGATCCTAGAAAGAGTTAGATGGGGAACGGTGACCTCAGCCTATTCCTCTACTACTGATAATATTATGAGGAAGTATAAAGGTGGAAACAAAATGAACATTGAGAGGTAATGTACCTGTTCCCGGAACAGATTATAGTCAGTGCTTTGTGAAGGACTACATGTCACATTGAATACTGACACTGTCAACACGTGGGTTCGAGGAGGCCATACTATCACCGCAATTATGAAGTTGGGCGGCCGAACCTATGACTACCCCGCAAGGGTTGATCATAAAAGCGTTATAGTATATTCGCGTTAAGTAAATAGTGACGTCATGATATACAGAGGTTAAACTGGCCAATGATACGTGAGTAAATGAGAAAAGAAGTCACATTGACCAATAACAGACAACCCCTATAAAATCTCATTGGTTAAATCATGGAGACCTTGATGACGTCACTATTTTCTTAAAGCGAATATACTGTAGTCTTGTTTGTACATAGGAGTTGTAACCTTCCACGTTTCTTACAGTCTGGTGAGAAAGTGTCGTACAAGGCGACGCTGCCGGTGCTGAAGAGCTACCCCAAGGTGAGCGTGGAGGTGAAGTGGGAGCTGAAGGGAGACGACGACCAGGACCTGGTCTGCGTCCTCATCACCTCCAGGATCCATTAAAGAGTTACCCTTTATGTGGTGTTTTATTTCTTCATGGTCGGTGTAGGTCGGTTGTTGAGGTCTTAGTTCATAAGTGTCAAAATTTTGTGATGTTTTTATTGGTATGTGATTCCTGAATAGAAATATAAAACGTAAATTTAAATAATCTAGAAACAACATTCAATTTATCTGACCGTGTAAGGAAACCGAGTATATTCTTTGGAACAAGTAACAAGTAGAAAAGAATAACTATAACATGGACAGACGAACCTCTGATTACCTAGCAAGGATGGTTGTGAAGTGATGGTTGTTTTTGTAAAAAGCACTTAATAAACGATGTAACACATAATAGAGTGGAATAACATCCCGTGCTAGCTTTGGCATATAATGATTGTAAATAAACACTATATAACAAGATATATAATATTTTTGGGACACTATAACATTAATTGCACTGTATGACCCACGGAGGTCATCAAATATAAAACATACATGTATACAAATGCTTTTATTATTATTCTTGTGCCTGGGCTCAGTCTATTCATAGCCTGCGCAGTAATGAATCTACAAACTTAGTAATTGGTGTTCAATTAGGCGAGAAACCGATTTAAGTGACGCTATTTCGGTGAAGGAAAACAGCAAGGGGAAACGCCCAGTTTTCTTTAAGAGTAGGCAGATAGAAGAGTTAATAGGATATTTTGGGCGATGGGCTAGAAAACTCTCACTAATGTTCTGTACGAATGCCATAAAAACCCTGATATTAATGCTATAAGTTATGGATTAAAGTTATAGAAGGTATATTATTCATACATACACTTCACGACTTGTGTATACGCACTCCCTTTTTCATTGTGGCGTTGTAGTCTGATGTTTGAGTGGCCATCTCCGAAATGTCGAAGGTATGTTAGGTAAGAGCCAACGTGATAGGTAGTTGTGAACCGTATCACGTTCTTACATAATATTAGCAATCCATATACAACCCAAAACGATATCAACATAATGTGGACGAAAAAGGTTCAATACTCTTAAGTACCTACTCACATTCAAATCCAAATATACATTTAACAACTACAACTATTCACACTTAACACCTGCGTACGATAACGTATAATTATAAACGTATATCTATGTACAGGGAGTACAGTACGGTACGGTATATTAAGGAGTACAATACAGAGAGCAATCCATCTAAGATTAATACTAACTTGCGTTCCTTACATTCATAATACACGTATAAAATTAATTCTTTTTATTCAATGGAAGGATCTTAAATATCAGTTATTGAAAGTTAAAAAAATCTTGAAAATTGTCATTAAAATTATAATTAGATATTCTATCCAATCTCATTATAGATTTTATCTACTCTTTGAAGCATCTAAGATTAATAATGCATGTCATGGTGTCTGATCCGTGGTTGTAAATAAATACAAACTTACCTTACATTCACAATTACAGAACAATGGTTCACGTTCGATGGTCAGTTACAGATGGTTGACCATACGATATTATTTGTATGTATGTGTTATACAATTTTCCGTTTTTAAATATCCGGAGGCTTGACTTTGTATCAGTGGATACAGGGTTCAAATCCCGCCTGAGCTACCAAATAAATTTTCTATGTAAACTTTCGCAATTAAATACATTTGTGAAATGCAACGAATACTAAGGTGAGGGAAAACATTGTGAGGAAACCTACTTCTTCTCCGAACAGGTAATAGTCAGAGTTTGAAATGGCCACACGATTTACCACATGTCACTTTGAGTACTGACTATCTTGTTAACACGTGGATTCGAGGTGGCTACCTGAACTTCTGACTACCACACAAGGGTTAATGGTCGTGAACGCGTTTGTATATATTTTTTCTTTTGCATGTCGTATTTTTAATTTTTATGCATCTTTATGGCGTTTGAATAGAATTTAAGCAGATATTTTTATGCTCGGAATATCTAAAGAGGCAATGGTGGGGTAAGATATGTTATAGTCTGGCTAACGAAAGTAGATACTGGATGCTTTTGCAAACTTTTTATATGACAACACTAAAGTGTTCCTACCATCGGATATTTACCCTACAATTGGGGTATTTTAAGCAGAAAGTACTTAGGAACAATTAATGCCAAAAAGGCATTTTTAAAACGAACTCATTTTAAACATTTTGTTAAAATGAGTTTTAAAAATTTGTATGTGTGCTAAAATTGTGTTAATCGAAAATAAGTATCGTATGTACGTGTTGGATCATTTCAAGAGCTACACTAAGCCTTACGTTGGTCTAATAAATAGCTTAAGTAATTAGGTACACCATATCATAACTAATTAGGTAGAGAAAAACTTGGCAATTTTATTTAAAAAAAAATTAATTTGTATCTTTTTTCCGAAAAATTTGGTAAAATCAGAATCAGTGTATGGTATTCCTATTTCTGACGCCGAAGATGGCGTGTTGTTGATGTTTCTTTATGGTTGACTTGCGTATAGAAATGTCTTGATATTTTTTTATTTTAATTAAGTAAGTACAAATTCGTATTAGTTATTTTTTGTTTGTTCTTTTTGTTCCTTTAATACGCTACAATGGAGTGACGTATCCGTGTGATGTTTGGTATGGAGTTAATAAAGAGATAACTAGTTATATAAGCTACTTTTAATCATGTCATAACGCGGACAAAATTGGAAGCATCTACTAGTAAAATAAAAATAACTGTCAAAGTATCAAAGTGAGTTGTTCCGACTTTCCTTTTTATTTTAGGGTTGCAATGCTAATATTTTTTAAATTTGCCGCGCTTTTTCAGTATCTACTTTCGTTAGCCAGACTATAGTTTCTCACCAGATTTAAGTTAAAATAATCTTAATAGTTAACTTCGACGTGTACGTTGTAGTTTTAGCCACTCCTTCAGAAATCACGTACTTTATAATTGTATGGGATTCATATCATTAAAAATAAATTTCTTAAAAACATTTATTTATTTACAAAAGTTTTTACAGCGACATGAACTTACACAAACAATGGTGCACACAAATTAAACTTAAACTATTTTTAAGTTAATTAAGAGAGATTTGTCAGAATCTTTAATAGTGTCTATCTTCTGCTTATTATAGTGGGAAGTAGAGACTGAATGTATTTAAGTTTACAGCCTAACGGAAAACTTCGGAGACATACTTAGAGGATAACATTTACATATACACTATACTCACATGTCTTTTAAGGTGAACAGAACCTCGGTAATACAATTTTATAGTTAATACAAAGTAAGCAGTCGTAATCCTGTGCTTGTCACTTGTAATTCGAAAACAATAGGTGATAGATTTGATTTTTACTCAGCACGTATGAATGGAAATTAAATTAACTTCATTTATGGTCATTGTCATAGTACACTAACTATACTGTGAGTGTAAAATACGACGCTAATGAGGAACCAGGAGTCAAACAGCCAACCCTCTCATGATATAATTTAGCAGAAAATAACCGACAGGATTCTATGCACCCTAAAAAGCATGTAAGGTCGTGAATATGCTAGTCTTTATTTGTAACCGTTAATCAAGTGTTATGAGTGTCGGTATTTGAAAGCACTGTTAGGTCAGATTACCTAGTGTCTGCGTAATTATATTGGTGTATGACTTGGTAAAAATATGAAAAAATGGTGAAAAATGAAAATCTAAAGCTGGTGATAATAAAGTGATATACTTTACTTCACTGGCAATCTACTGGCAAATTATACTTATTATAAAAGCTAATCACTAATACTTCACCCCATATTTACAACTTACCCTATTGCTACTTTAATAAAATCATAAATAACAAAGACACACTACTATGCTAAGAAAAAATGAATGTTTTAGTGCTAATTAACTTATAAGTTGTTTTAGAGCCCAAATGCCCGATTACTTTAATTATTTGCTGCCATTTTAAAATCTTTTTTTATCAACTTACACATTACGACCATTATACTTTATGGAGTAGGCATAAGTTGCTGTCATAAAGGTGCTAAGTGTTGCCTATTCCAACAAATAGGCTGAATTATTAGCATTACAAAAGATGTGTTCAACAATGTTAGGCGGGTTTAAAGGAATAGGAACCCTAAAGGTTCAGGGTTCGATACCTAACGAAGCATGCATTAATTCTTTTCACTTCCCAGCATATATGGCGTGGCATCGAGGCGACTTAACAGGATCAAATAGTTTAACCAAAAATACGTTATCCAAGTCACTTTCCGCTAAAAACAATAAGCGATCCAGCAAAATGATGCTTTCAACGACCTGAGCTAAACTCAACCTTAACAAGTAGAACATAACGATCTTTTTCCAATACTCATCATGTTGTTTGACAAATTCTGTCAAATAGCTGTCAGTCAAGCTGTCAAAGAGATCTAGTTTCAATATGGCGTCTGCTTCTCTGAAGTAGTCTGTGAATGTTTTACATTTTTCCGAAATCTTTTTTAGTCGTCCCTCTGCTAGATTATGTTCCGGTTTATGCGTTTTTGTTATTACCTAGAATAAATGGCAATTGTTGAAATATAAAAATAATAATAAGGGGATAAATAAATCAATCATACTTCATGTATACATAATGTACTGTTTGAAGAATGGTTCTCATTCGTTCACAGACATATTATTTTCTCCTAGATCAATAGCATTACTACTGGTGGTGATACCATTGATATGTGCATTTGTGATATGTTGCTAGCTTATCTATTTCATTACCCCTAGTAATTTCCTATGGCATAATGGGATAAAAGACGTCATTCAGAGGTAGAAATCTATGTACAGTCAGCGCTAAGAGTGCAGTCCCAGTAACTTTTTATAAGGTTTAAGTATATAACAACAAAAGACAGTATTTTACATTTTAAAACTGGCGCCATGCATTGTCATGGCCACTATACGTTAGCGTGCTTCGAAATGAAAAAGATTGTCTTTTGTTCTTATTAACGTAAATCTTATAATAAGTTGCTTGGACTGCACTTTTAGCGTTGACTGTACATATATCGTAAATTGACAGAAGATTAAATTATCCAAGTGGGTGTTAATCCAGTTAGTTAATTCGTTACCTGCAACAGCGCCCGGTAATACAAGCTCTTTGACGGCAGTTGCTTCGCGGCCACGACGCGATCGATCGACTGCGCAGCTAGCATCCGTGCATTGCGCCCAATGTTGAAACCTGCAATGGAAACCACTATTTTAATACGTACCAATATTTAAACGAATAGTATGTTATTACCTAGAATTTTTGGTAATTACATTTTTTTATTTCATTGAAGTTTTTGTGATGGGCTGATCCCCAGATATATTTTTTGGAATTTATGGCATATATCTATTAGGGTTGTGAAGGCATTAATCACATGAAATATTGAATGAATATCACATATCCCTGTATATTCTACTTTAAATAGCTCTCTATGACACATCAGGGTGTGAAATCAGTACCTTTAAAACGTAGGTTAGTAGAATCGAATTCTAGTTCGATAACGATTTAATTGTATGAAATTGTTAGTGGAGTAGCAAATGAGTCAAATTTCGTTATTGAACTACAACGACTTCGCCCCAGGAAGTAAGACGTACTTTCTGCATTCAATTTACGTATATACGAAGGTATTTAGGTATAAATTCAAAAGATATAAACTAATTTATTACTAACGAGAGTGTATGAGAGAATGTATGAATGTCAATGAAGCGAAAGTGGTCTGTCAGGATCGGGACAAATGGGGATCCGTGATCTCTGCCTACCCCTCTACAGGGAATCAGGCGTTATGTGTATGTATGTATGTATGTTATTACTAACCTCTCATCCACTCCGATAGAGGAAATCCTGCATTCCCCTCCGTCACATATTCCGGATCATTCCACAGAGGGTGACTATCAGTGGCTTCGGAGAGCAAATGGTAGCAACATGGGACGTTGAACAAAACCCTTGCTGAGCTCTCCTTCTGGAATATTCGGAGCGAAGTCGGACCCAAGTCTCCGCAGGTATGTAGCCCTGGAATAATAGGTTAGGTTAGTATATTATATGCTGGGAAGTAGAAATAATGCTAGGAATCTGCCTTTTGACTATTGGAATAGGTAAATAATATGTATGTATAGTGTATTTCATGTAAATGCAATAGCTAGATGGCTTAGGAAGCGGTCATTACTGCTGAAAGAATACCATAAACTCAAAGAGGAGATATTATATCTCTGAGGATCTGTCCATCATGTACATACATACACATCTCACTTGATTCCCTGTAGAGAGGTAGGCAGAGATCACGGATCCCCATCTTTTCCGATCCTAACAAAATCACTTTCGCATCATTGATACTCGTATACACTCGGCGGTTATAGGTACTTCTAACGTCACCCTTTTTCAATATGGCGTCTATCTGACCGTTATGTGTCTTTTTGGGTCGGCCCCTACGTAACCGCGCTTCTATTTCACTCACATATATATTCCATCATGTAAAGAGTTAAGAATAGAAGACTTTGGATATATGCACCTACCTGTTAGTAGCAATTTCATCTCCGATGAGGAATCCTCTGGAAAATTGTCCCTCACTAACTTCACAATGTCCGTTTGGTCTGTGACAAAACTCTCTGCGAATCTGTGTAAGTCGAATGATTTTTCTACTTTGTTCGATTCAATTGATTTAGTGATCTCATCAGCTTTCCTTGATATGGCATGCCATTGTTTCTGAAAAAAGAAATACACAAATATTCACATCCACTTTTAGTAATACTAACAACGCTGATGAGGTATGTTGTCATAAATATGGACCATGG
Organism: Leucoptera coffeella; assembly: GCA_030578115.1. Taxonomy (NCBI): domain Eukaryota; kingdom Metazoa; phylum Arthropoda; class Insecta; order Lepidoptera; family Lyonetiidae; genus Leucoptera; species Leucoptera coffeella. The sequence continues at coordinate 236,721 of JAMBLF010000340.1, forward strand.
CAAAAAGGTTGCTAATCATCGGTGTATCATTTTATAGACTCAATAAGTTCTGTGCTTTTTTGCCTTAAAAGTCATGTTAAGAAAAAGGCCACTAATCAGCATTGACTAGCTTTCTTAACACTACTTTGTAATAGATCTAATGTTTACATTTCAATTATTATTCTTAACTTCAAATCATTGGACATAAAATAAAAACGTAAAACTTTCTCTATTAAGTGTAATATCTCAGTTCACTTACTAATGATTAATAACTAACGGGATTTATTAATAAAGTTACCGTAAGTTATCTGTCAGTCTGCCCGTGACCATAGCTGCTGCAACGTAGCCGAAACTTCGGTTTAAAAGTAACTTCATTATTTAAAAACATACGCGAGTCCCTTTAATTATTAATCATGAGTATAAAGCGCGAATCTCTTAAAACTATATTCACTTACTAATAGGATTCTCATACAACATCAAAGCACAATACTCACTTTAATAATCCTCTCCCTTTTCATCCCGCTGTTGAGTGCAACCCTATTGCAATCCACCGTCAGTCCGGGGACCTGATAGCCCAGTGCCAGGACTGTTGGCAGTTGACCTCTGCCACCTCCTAGGTCTACGCAGTGGGTGAGATGGTGCAGGCAGTGCAGAGAGGCTATTAGGCTGGACATCTGGCGAACCTGTGGTAGGAAAGGTATATTACAATACTAGTGACCCGCTCCGGATTCGCACGGGTATAAAATATATAGCCTACTCCACTATTTAATGGATGTTATTATACATATAAACCTTCCTCTTGAATCACTCTATCTATTAAAACGGCATCAAAATCCGTTGCGTAGTTTCAAAGATTTAAGCATACAAAGGGACATAGGGACAGAGAAAGTGACTTTGTTTTATACTATGTAGTGATATACGTACAGTCCAAGAGTGGAGACCGCGTCTCAGTAAACGTAGTGTAGGGCCCCCCGGCAAGGTGGGAAGACGACCTGCGCAGGTTGGCCGGCATCGAATGGATGCGAACGGCCACTGACAGGGAGAAGTGGCGTCATTTGGGGGAGGCCTTTGTCCAACAGTGGATTCAGACAGGCTGATGATGAATAATATATGCAATGTCCCGTTTCCTTGTAAAATGAATTAGTTGCCAGTCTCTCAAAAACTATTGTGTATGAAATATACTATGAGGAATTCATTTTGTTTGTTCTGGATAGGTGATAGTCTATAAAGTATTGTAAGCTGCCTGTTTAGATAAAAGTTATATAGGATACATAGGGTATCTTTCTACATACAATATGTAGTAGAACTTATACAGTTCAAATTGGTGACAGTCTACTCAAGGCGGGTGTAAGAAGCATGAAGAACAGTCATTTTTCAGGTTTGTTCCAGGTAGAGATTTATAGTCTCTGCCTATGCCGTAATAAAGTTATCTTTATTATTTAAAAACATGCGCGATAAGTCCCGTAAGTTATTAATCATGAGTATAAATCGCGAATCTCTTAAAATTGTAATTAATCTGCAAAATTCAATACTTGTTAAGCATCTTTGTGTTCATTGATATCATTACCTCATACTCCTTTTTAGAGGACATGAATTCTTTCACATGAATCTCTGGCTTTAACTGTCCACCCCACTCCTGAATTCTGTGCTTGAAGTGGTCCATGGAAAGGCAGATATGCTCATCCACTTTAATACAGTGAGATCTTGCTGTAGTTATGAATGCGGTTAAAGGATTCGTAGTATCTGTAACAAAGAAAACAAAGGTTATAATTTGGCGGCTGTATCAGTGGGCACAAGGTTTAAATCCCATCTGAGAATGTACCGATGGAAATGAAGTTTAATGAATGATCTGGTCAAGTGGGTTTAAGGTGGCCATAGAATTACTACCTCCGTGATTGCAGAGATAGAAACCTGAATGTGTGACTACTCCACAAGGGTTAATGTTTGTGGAGGCTTTTGTCTTTTAAAACAAAGGTGACATTAGAACATAATGATACAGTGACAATTTATGCTTTTGGGGTAGTGAGAGGTTTGAGTGATGTTCAATGTGATTGTGTAAATGAGAGAAAACATTAATTCCAAGAGTGCTGCCTTAATGTTAAATTCAAAATTACAGAATGATTCATTCCTTCACACCTTCATAAGTAAAACTACATACATATATTATTCACATACCATAATTCCTTTTGGGGTGCACAGACCCTCAGAAACACAATAATGTCTCCAAGGTCACTTTTTAAAATATTATTTATTCAAACGTTCAATGGGTGACAGGTTGCTAGTCCATCAATTCCCTAATTCCTTAGTCGCCTTCTATGACATGCCAGGAAGAGCAGCAGCTAGTTAGGAAGGATTCTTTTTATGGCCTAGACTAGCACAGGAGGGTAATATAAGACAAAAATAAAAAGGTTAAGGAATGTTATTTAACAACTTACCTATGACACAATCATTTGCTGCTGTCTTCCAATAAATATTAAGTACTTCATCTAAATCTTTGTTTTCTACATAATTTTTTACATCTTCTGGTAGTAGGCGGTCCCAATGGTCTTCGGTTATAAACTCTACCATGTGGCAGTTGACAATTGGAAGGGAATGTTTCAAATAATCCATTAAACTATCGAGTTTTGATCTAGTACTTGCTTTAATATCCATGTTTGTTAAGAAACTTGAAATGTTTTTTATGTTAAACAATTTCATATGTGAATTTGTTGATATAACATTAGTTAAATGTATACTCAATAATGATACTGGTATATTTCTCTCAGTTTTGAAATGATAAGTCAACAATGAAATCAATTGCTTTTAATAAATAAATAAAAGAACCCTGTGAAAGGGCAAAGAAATCACCTGATTATTCCTTAATTTACAAAGATTTTGGTAACTTTAAAACTTAATATTAAAACTTAACACATTGTTTAACTCAAAATGAGACACTGCCACTGTAAGGGTAGGTGGATGTTATCTTCAAAAGGGCGCAGGCCTTCTTAAATTGGGCACGGATGCTCTCCATCATGCCCAAGAGATCATGCTCCTCGGAATTCTTTTGAGGGAACTGTATTAGCAGCTCATTTACTTTCTTGAGCTGAGCCACACCTTTATCCACATATATTTCTGGCTTAGTTTCTGCTGTTTTTAAATGATAGGTCACTATGCCTGAGTAGTAACCTGTAACAATACATGAATTATACTCTTCTTATCTTATTATTTTATTCCATTCAGAAATAGTTATGATCAATTGTTCACTGGTAATATCTATCTCTCAACTATCAACTAAGGCTCTCAGGTTGTGTTCATAGAAAATGATGATGAATGAATGATGTTTAATATTTCAAGTGTAATAGATATTTCTAATACTCTTAATTGTTGATATCTGTTGACATTTTTGATAAAATTATTAGACCTGAGAACAATATTAAGAGACTATTTTTTTTTCAATTGGCATTAAAATACTTGACAGTACCATGTTCAGCACAGTAAGCTTTCACGTAAATGTAAACAAAGGGGTAAAAAATAAATTTACCGAGTTCCTGGCCGATTTCCACGCCTCTGTGGTATCCAAAGTGGTAGCCCTCAGGGTTACCAGCGGCTGAACCCGCTAAGTATCCCGCTTCGTAACTCTTTTTGCGGACTGTTTCTTCGGAAAACAGGATGTCATCGAGCACATCGTTGAAATCCTTAGCTGCTGCCATTTACATCTAAATGCCTTTAGCCAATGAACAAGAAACTTAGCTCGATAAGCGCCGAGCTCTGAATAACCAAAGGAACCACAAATGTTTCTGTTGGTTACCTACAGAAAAAGGTTTTAATAATCAACACTACCCTGAATTAAAATGAAGCTGTCAACAAGTACTTGAAATGTCTTACTCTTGTGACAGTAAATTACGCCTGTTTATTAAAATTAAGTACAAGGTTTACCAACAAACAATATTAATTTGAGGAAATGAAGCCAGTCGCGCTGTACTAGGTTATTAAATAAATGTTTTGTTTTTTATTCATAGCTAGGGACACGAAAAATGTATCGATACTCTATGGTATCGAGTAGTTTGATTTCGATACCGATACTTTTGTACTCGATACTTTGTGTTCGATACTTTTACATAACAAGTACTTCATGTACAGGTATCGTATCGAATAATTTTATTTTTATTTAGTCATTTTACCATTTATGTTAACATTAGTAACCCCATCTTGTTCAATCTTGGTGAAGCATTTATTCATAGAGTTAGTTCCATTGCTGATAGGTAACCGGATTCACATTTCTGTTGTTTAATTCTAACTCGTTCGTTCAGTTCTCTATGGTTCATTGGCTGCAGCTGTATGGGCTTAAATCTCTTTGCCTTTCCACACGGAATAATTATACAAAAAACTCTATGGTTCCTTTATTCGTTGTCGTTGTGATGACTGATAGTTGCTTGTTGTATAAAACATGTGGCATTACATATTTATCGAATTTCTTGCGTTATTGATAGTTTATATTGAACCTTTATATTGGTAATTTTTTGTACTTCCATAGCAATTACCAAAACCCGTTACCGCCTATCGCCAAAGAGGCTCGACAAACTTCTTTTCTTAAGCAATTGTACCGAGGAGGAATGGGAATTATAATATTTTTGATTAAAAAATTGCGGCTCTACTTATTGTAGGTTGTTTGTATTTATCTTATATTTATGTACCATTTGTTATTTTTCACTCTCTGATTTTACGTCTGAATGAAGATACAGACGATAGAGTACCCGCCACATACGGTGGCAGTAGCCAAACTTGGAACTAAATTTGACGTTTCCGCCATTGCGTGTTATTTTGTATGAAAGGTAAATTTAGTATTACCAGCGTTGTGTTTTTTGCCCACTCTTTGTAATTTTTATGTTTGTTAAGGGTGATTATAATAAATTGATTTCCGGAGTTTCTTGTTAGTTCTTCTCCAAGCTAGGGTCTCCGCTGATCTAACCTCGGTAAAAAATATGTAAAGACAATGCTCAGTGCCATGTTTGAAATAATAGTTTTAAGAGATTCGCGATTTATACTCATGATATAAGATATAAGGGTGTGTATAAGATTGATTGCAGCTGTGGGAAATCCTACGTCGAACACACTAAACGGTCTATTGCGGACAGAGTGAAGGAACACATAATATATGTAATATATAATAAGAAGGATAAGTCCCGTTAATTATTAATCATGTTTGAAATAGTTTAATAAACATATTTTGTCTTTGATATATTAATTTGTTTTATTTGAGTTTATAGCTCTGCAACCAAAGACCGTTACAAATGAAACCTATAATGTATCGAGCCGTATGGCACAGTGAGTGCTAGTTTTGGCGTGTTTACTGGTAACACTGAATTACGCGACTGTGGCGACGCCTCCAACTGCCACCTTATGTGGCGGGATCTCTACTTACTGACAAACATTGACTAAACGACGTAGAGATCCCGCCACATAAGCTGGCAGTAGCCAAACTTGGAACTAAATTTGACGTTTCCGCAATTGCGTGTTATTTTGTATGAAAGGTAAATTTAGTATTACCAGCGTTGTGTTTTTTGCCCACTCTTTGTAATTTTTATGTTTGTTAAGGGTGATTATAATAAATTGATTTCTGGAGTTTCTTGTTAGTTCTTCTCCAAGGGTCTCCGCTGAACTTCTTCTTCTCAATCGTTACGCTCTTATCAGAGCGGTCGTGGTCTTCATGACGTGGCATCTTGAGCAGCCGAAATGGTTGGTGAACTAACCTCGGTAAAAATATGTAAAGACAATAGAGATATCCCTGTAGAGGGGTAGGCAGAGATCACGGATCCCCATTTGTCCCGATCCTGACAGACCACTTTCGCTTCATTGACATTCATACATTCTCTAATGCACTCTCGGTGGTTATAGGTACTCCTAACGTCACCTTTTTTCAATATAGCGTCTATCTGACTGTTACATATATGTCTTATTAGGCCGGCCCCTACGTAACCGCCCTTCCACTTCACTCATATATATTCCTTTTGTCAATATAAAGTTTTTTTAATTTGTACTTAGATCATAAAATAATTTTCAAAGAGAGCTTATGATAGGGCCTATTTTGAATAAAAATATTTTGACTTTTGACTTTGGTATATTAATTTGTTCATTTGAGTTTATAGCTCTGCAACCAAAGATCGTTACAAATGAAACCTCAATATAATGTATCGAGCCGTATGGCACAGTGAGAGCTAGTTTTGGCGTGTTTACTGGCAACACTGGATTACGCGACTGTGGCGACGCCTCCAACTGCCACCTTATGTGGCGGGTACTCTAAGTAAGGCGTAGAGATCCCGCCATATAAATTGGCAGTTGGGGGCGTCGCCACAGTCGCGTAATTCAGTGTTACCAGTAAACACGCCAAAACTAGCTCTCACTGTGCCATACGGCTCGATACATTATAGGTTTCATTAGTAACGGTCTTTGGTTGCAGAGCTATAAACTCAAATAAAACAAATTAATATATCAAAGTCAAAATATATTTATTAAACTATTTCAAACATGATTAATAATTAACGGGACTTATCCTTCTTATTATATATTACATATATTATGTGTTCCTTCACTCTGTCCGCAATAGACCGTTTAGTCTGTCCGACGTAGGATTTCCCACAGCTGCAATCAATCTTATACACACCCTTATATCTTATATCATGAGTATAAATCGCGAATCTCTTAAAACTATTATTTCAAACATGGCACTGAGCATTGTCTTTACATATTTTTTACCGAGGTTACATCAGCGGAGACCCTAGCTTGGAGAAGAACTAACAAGAAACTCCGGAAATCAATTTATTATAATCACCCTTAACAAACATAAAAATTACAAAGAGTGGGCAAAAAACACAACGCTGGTAATACTAAATTTACCTTTCATACAAAATGACACGCAATGGCGGAAACGTCAAATTTAGTTCCAAGTTTGGCTACTGCCAATTTATGTGGCGGGATCTCTAGATAGGCCACTGGCCCCTGCCTGATAAAAGTACTCGATACTTTGAGGTATCGATACTTTTGTGTCGATTCTTTTACAAGTACGATACTTTTTTATCGATACTACTCATGAGTACCGTATCGATACTTTCTATTCGATACCGTGTCCCTATTCATAGCTAACACTCGAGTCACACGATCAGATAATAATAAGTTTAGTATTTGGTTGTTTGTAGATTATTTCTTATTAAAAGAAGGCCTTTCTATTAGCCTTTACAAACTAAATTGGATTTGTTTGAAAAATATTGTCTTTACTGCTTTTTAACAACTTACTTTAATCATGAATTAATGTTTAAGGTTAATCTTATTGTATTGAAATATTCTATTTATCTTATTGGGGTAGAGTTCTAGTAAGAGGATTTATTATGTAACAAGTGGAAAAATTAATATAGTATTTAAATTACAGTGTATTTGACCAGTGTAATAACCATTTTATATCAATGGAGTATTGGTAACAGTATATCATGTGCAAAACGTCAGTCAAGGTCATTGGCTTTTTCATCTGGCCCTATCTACAGCTAAAACATAACCTTGAAAGTAATTTACTTTATTTACCTCCGTTGATTATATCTCAGAATCTCTCATTTAAGACATATAATAATTATTATTGTAATTTTAAAAATAAAGTAATTAGTTTGCCGTCATGTCGAGGGTGTTCAAAAGGGATGAAGTGAAGAAACACAATAAAGAAGATAACTTATGGATTATAATTCACAACGATGTGTATGATGTTACTAAATATGTAAACGAGGTAAGAATATATCTAATAAGTCCTTAAATTTTTCCTCCTTGAGTAGTAACAACTTGTAAATTCTTCTGTATAATTATTATTTAATATAATGTCAACTATATATTCAAGTAAACAAAGACAATTTAGCTAACATACAGATTTGGTCTATTGGGATACCTCATGATAATTTAATGTTTTAGCATCCTGGTGGAGTAGAGCCAATGCTAGAGGTGGCAGGAAAAGATGGCACAAGAGATTTTGAAGATGTAGGACATTCCGAAGATGCCAGGTATCTATCTTATAATTTAAGTATTTTTTAATACAAACTAAGGCTGTCTGTTTTGGATACAGGGCTTTACAAACAAATGTTGTCCAATGTTACTCTCTTGTTCTTGTTTTTTGATATGTAGTTCAGTGGTGGATTTCAAGGATTAGAGCACCAATAGTTATGATATTGATTCCTATTGGAGTTAATGGTAATTCCTTTGGCACAAACAATATGCAGAATGTATACATAGTGACATAAATACCAATTACTGTCCAACTGAAGATAGACCCAAAAATGTCTGATGTCTAAAAAGGAACTCATTTATAAATGTATGATTATATAAACTTTCTCAGTATTTATCTTATCTGAGACTTTCAAGAAGATACTTGTAACTGCTGTCTTTTGTTAGAAATCTAATAACAATTTTAATATCTTCAATTTATCAACTTGTATATCCCAAGATTTCATTCAACTCTGCGGTGATTACAGGCATTATGGTATGTAATATGTTATTGTTCTATTTTTTTCAGGAAAATAATGGAAAAATATAAGATAGGAACTTTGGACCCCCAAGATAAAGACACCTCTGACAAAAACACAGCGTAAGTTAATAGTTACAACTTAAACATAAGCTTAACAAGTTTGGTATTTGTTTTAAGATAATCAGATATCTTTCTTCTTTACATATTAGAAAGTAAAGAATACAGAGATCAATATATCAGTGTATGACAGACATAGGTTTCTCCTAAACTTATGGTGCAAGTTCAGCCACTAAAATCCACCTGATTATGTCATTAAGCCACCTGACAAGAGGCATTTTGGACTATGTGTACCGAGGTAAGGCATCTGTTGAAAAATCTATAAACCTATCCATTAAAGATATGGATAAAACTGTTATTTAAAACTGGGCATGGGAACTTAACTTTAGTTCTCTTTAATCAGCCAGAAAATAAAGAAGTAGGATTAAGCCACATATTCCTATATCCTCTCCATATACTCAAATTCAATAGGTATTTTAATTATATTGCACTTCACTTGCAATATTCTATACAAATCGTAAACTATGTTCATCTTCTTACGCAGATCATACATTCTCAAGGATCATTCATTTGCGTACCGACAAAATGTTCCTTATGATTATTTGCATGACACTACTAATTCTAACAATATGGTGAAGTAAAATAATTCTCTTTATGCTACCAATAAGAAGGTATGATTTTAGGAACATTGAAATGTGTGTTTCTTAGCAAGAGTATTATATGGTTCTAAGTATTGTAAGTACTAAAGAAATAAATAAATAAAAAAGCTCATTTAGACAATGAATCCGAAATTATGCTACAACCGTTTCGCACTTAAGATCGCATTTGGCATAAAATATACTATCTTAGCCATGCTATATAAAAAGGATTCAATTGAATTCTCTTTGGAACAAAGCAGAGAGTTCATTAATGCTTTTTGACATTTGACAACAAGAAAGCCCAAATTTTAGGATGGTTGAAATACCAAATATACGTTTTATTTCTAAATAACATTATGGACAGACATCGGTAAGCTAGACCAATTTGTTAACACAGTAAATATACTTAAAACATTCATTAGTAACTCTCGAACCGGTACCTACGAGTATAATTAACTGTTTATAGCTTTATACTCTGCTTTTATAACTTATCTTATAAACACCTTACTACAAAAGTAAAATGGTAGATAGTATCATTTCAAATGCGTTCTATTCAAGTTCCAGACAAGATATAATAAAATAGTCAATACCTCCGTTGAGCTAAGAATTCCATGAACATGTCGCGTGATGAAGTTTGCACGCACCTTGAGAGAACAAACTAAGAGTAAGTCGTCTATTGGGCGTCTGGTGATCCAAAAGCGTCGCAAGAAGCCAAGAATGTCCCGACACAGCCAGTACGTAATGTTACTGTTTCAAAATAACTATATACCTTGTAATTGTATTATATATTTGGCTAGAGCGACATGCTGATTTCTTAAGAATTCAAATTCTAAAGCGTTGCTTAAGGGAAACATTTTTTAGTCGTTATACTACTAAGGTCTTATAAAAGATTTTTAGGACGTCAAGCACATAAGTTGGGAAGAAGAAATCACTCAAAGTTATAAAAGGAACCGAAGCTTATTATTATAGACTAACTTAGCAATAAACTAAGGGTGTTATTAAAGCATTGCCATTAGCATTAAAAGCTTTCCAATCACAGATCTACCGTCTACAGCACCTGTGGATAAAATTATCAATCGTAGTATGAGAGTCCCGTGTTATATTTGTTGACGACGTCCGTGGCGCGATTGGTAAACCGCCTGAACGCTAAACGTGAGGTCCCGGGTTCGATTCCCGGTGGAGGCAGAGTTAAGAACAACGCTTTTCTTCTGCTTTCCAGTCTGGTTGTTGATTATAAATACTATATATGTACTTATCAATATATACTAAGTATATTTCTGAAATATACGTTGACTAGTAACCCTTTACACAAGTTTTAAATGAATTTCCCAAGGGGCTAGTTCACTTGTTGTAATAGTGACCCAATTATTTTATTGTTTTTTGATCCAATATCTTACAGAAACTTATCCCTTACAGAAACCCCGGTAGCAACATACGCAAGCCGTCTTTGCGAGCGGCCCCAGAGTAAATATTATCATTTAGTTTGACTCACATTCTTCATGCAATATCCGTCAAGCCTTGAGCACGCTGTCATATAACTGACAAGTCTTGAATTCTCGCTTTTACTTAGGTTCTTTATATGACAGCGAACGCGTGGTTTTATGACAGCGCGTGGCAGGAGGCTTGGCGGTTATTAAGAGTTGTACATAGTTTGAAAGTTACCCGTGTTTACGTACATACTTATAGAAAGGTAAAACTATGTGAGAATTTGAGTTTTCTATGTGCATATTGTTAGATTATGAACGTACTTTTGTACGTTGGGTCACCACAAGATTCGTTAGGTTGTAATTTGGTGGATAGTGGATTCGGTGTAAGACTAAATACTCCACAATTGTGGTGGCACTTACAACTGTATCAATGACGTATCAATCCAATTTTTCAGCAAAACGTAAGCAATCAAATGTAAAATATTTTAAAATTATTCATCGAACATACTTCGGACAATAATACTTGTACATTTTGGTAGGTACCACTAGTAATATCGCTGCCTCCGACGAACACTATCGTATTCGCTCTTACCATAGAATCGGTTTTATTGAATATTCGTATCCACGCCATCGTATTACGCCATAGAGTAAATTTTTAAGGTTGGGCAATGAATACTTTTGGATTTATGCATTGAGTAATGATCTTTATGTTTTTATTCAATGGATAACACATTAGGAAATTATAGCGCAAAAGGCTATTACCGAATCTCAAAAGCCAACATTATAGAGTAAACTACTCTTACGATATTGTTCGAGTGATATATTACATATCAGTGTTGCATATCTATCACGGAACAATATCGTAGCGTACGATTACTATAGCAATACAGTTTAGTGATTTCCGTCGATCACTATCGTAAAGTTAGGTTGCGTTAATATTATGGTGAATATTCACCATAGTATATTTCAGTAATAGACATTTTCTTAAATATCTCATTTAGATACAAATTTTTTTTCAAAAACAATATTTAAAATTTAGTGTAATTATACCCTCTATTTTTGGTATAAATATGTTTATTGTAGATTTGATAGTTTTTAAGATATTCAGTTTTTAGTTGCTGGTGTAAAATTATTATTTTCCTATTACGATAGTGTTCGTCGGAGGCAGCGATATCTACATCTCAAATATTTACTTGAAACATGTAGGTAAAACTTTCATCGTAATTAATTAATCGTTTCCTTACAATACATAATAATAATAATAATATTTCGACATTTTTACACCAATTGAACTAGCCCCTTGGTAAGTTCATTTAAGACTTGTGTTAAGGGTACTAGTCAACGTATATTTAAGAAATATATACACATTATACATAGATAAATACATATATAGCATATATAATCAACAACCAGACTGGAAAGCAGTCGAAAAGCGTAGTTCTTAACTCTGCCTCTGGGAATCTTTGGGACCTCACGATTAGCGTTCAGGCGTCTAACCGATCGCGCCACGGAGGTCTTTAAACATATCACAAGCTAAACGAACCCAGCTCCCATTCCTCACTCCTGTGGCGTCCCTAGAGCGGCTTGCTGGCAGCGTCCGGTGCGCGCTCCTCCGCGGCTGTGCGCCTGCTCCCCACCCGTCACCAGGATCTCCAGCATCGACGAGGTCAGCAGCAGCAGGCTCCATAAGGCACCGCCAGAGGAACCGCAAGGGGGAATACCCATGTTAGTCCTTTTCCTTCCTTTACCCATCCAAAAAACATAAAACCAGCGTTGCGTTTGCCACCAGACGCAACATACCCAGCTGAGTTAGAACCCTTTTGCTGCGACAATAACATGCACAAGTTATACCCCTTAGTTTGTAAGTTTTTAATTGTAAACGTTTTGTATTGTGTATGTTTTTGTGGCTCTAAATAAACGCTTTTATCATTATTATTAATGCCTCGGAGAGAGAAAAGACCAATAGGATAGCTACTCGGAAACTGTTTTATAAATAGGACGTAGTCAGAATCAAATCGGATCGGATTCCTGTATATTAAGAGACGACCAGTCTCAGACAAATAATTTAATTTTCCATGTGTGTACTGAACTTGCACTTATATTGAATAAAATCATGTGAGTTTATAATAAAATAGGTACTACACCGCGGTATAAAAGTGGAAAGTGCCGCGTAATACGGGCAATGGTTGCGTGTGGGTAACGTTGCGAAAGTTTCATACAAAATGATCTGTTGTGAGGATGCAGGGATGCGTTCCCGTGACTGTAGCTTGTGCCTAGCAATTGGAGTACTTTTAAATATGAGCCTTTACGTAGCTAAGAGAAAATTTAGAGGTTTTTCAGATTTTTTTGTTACACTGCTCAGTTACATGCACATGGGTGTAACTAATTTACGAATTATAATGATTGTGGCAGATATATTGCTCAATATCTAAGACATGCTAGGAAGAGATGAGCTGGTTATATACTTTATACTGCTACCAGTTAGTGTATGTTTTATTAATGTATCGTTATTTTGTTTGCAGGTACTATTTTGCAATACCTTTAGCGTTATTAGCGCTCGTTGCGGCTGCGGCGGTTGCCTACAAAATGTCGAAAGGTTCCGACGTTAAAACTGCCTAAATCCACAGGCAATCTTACGTCGTACAAATGGACCATACTGTGTACAGTGTTTATTGAATATATTTATTATGTATGATACAGCTTTTGACGCATCTCCGTTGACGAAGAAAGCATTTATCTAGAATGTGATATATAAAATTAAGTTAAACGCTAGATGCAATATTTATGGAAATCGATATACATAGCTTGTTGAAATAAATAAAGCAGATGAAAAAGATAATGTCTATTTATTTACAAAAATACGAAAAGAAAACACTGTAACTCCCTTAAACCAAAAACCCAAGTGACGCCATTATGACAGTTGTAATGGCGGGAACGGTAACAGAAGCGCGCGAGTGGCTCCCTATTTTGGCGGCAAAGGACATCACGTGGTATACGTAGTGCTGCTCGTGTATGTTGTGGAAGAGGTGACTGTAGGGCCCTACAAAAGACATATGTTCTAAAACCATCCAATATGATTAATATTCTCTTAGTGTTCTTTTAAAGGCTCCCCAGAAATATATTTGGCTGCTCGACAAGCCTTATTTAATGATTTCGGGATGATAGAACAATTTCCAGTTAAAATTAATACATATAAATAGGTTATCCCACAATTTTATCATGTAACTTTCAGATACAATTGGTGTGACCATTTGTGAATTATCATACTTTTATGAACTAGTGACCAGATTAGTGACTACATACATACTATATGCACACCTTACGTCCCCCAACGGGATAAGAGAGACTATCCACCGCCACCTGGAACGATCCTAACAATTTCTTGATTCACTCACACCCATTAACCTTCTCATACCTGCTCTTCTGTTCTTCTCACAACGTATTGATCTGTATAAGTTCTACGCGGCCTTTGAATTCAGACTACTATCATGTATCTACAAAGAAGATTTCCTACCTCTAGCATAGACAAAGACGTCGCTGCCTCCATGCAGGTTCTCAACCTGCTCTACAGCAGCCAGCTGCTCGTATTCGAAGCTGCTGGTGTCTTCCAGGGCAGGGTCCTTTCTAGCTACTACGGTCTTATTGACTTCTTCCTTCACGTAGTAATGGTAGGAGCCAGGACCTCCCGTCCCGTAGGTTAAGATGGTGTAGTTCTCGAACGAACTTGGATTCGCTAAGCCTGTGAATTAAAGCAGACCTGTTTTAAAACAAACGCATTCACGTCCATTAACACTTGCGGGGTAGTCAGAGGTTCAGGTTTCAATCTCCGCTATTGCGAAGGTAGTGATTCTATGGCCACCTCGAACCCACGTGTTGACCTGATAGTCAGTACTCAATGTGACAGGTGGTCAGCCATGTCGCCATTTACAAGCACTAACTACCTATTCTTTTCCTCACGATGTTTTCCCTCACCGTAAAATTTAGTAGACCTGTTTTAGTTGAGATAATGCGATTTTGTATCTAAAGGAATGGGTACCAAATTAAATATCAGCTGAAGCAACTTACGTAAGAGTACATAGTAAGCTATGACAGCAAAAGTCTAGCTATTACTCAAAACTTGGTTTGATTTGATAAATACGGCGACAACAGTGACTTGTATACAGAAGTCAATTATTATCCTATAAGTAGACCATGTTTTCCCTCACCGTTAGCGACTGTAAATTATGTAAGCAAATGAAAATCAAACACATTTTCCAGTTTCATCCATTGGTACATACCAGAGCCGGGATTTGAACCTAGAACCTTTCTCATAAGATGTCAGAGGTCTTACCACTTATTTACCCATTGGGCTATAGCCGCTATATCTGTATCAATGAATTAATTCTTCTATATTCAAATCCAACCCTATACCGACGTGAACCAATGTACAATATCTTACCAAATATATCTCCGCCCCTCTCCGAGTGCGCATTAATAGTCAGACTATGCGAGTGGTCACTGGTCACGATGATGAGCGTGTCTTCCTCATCAGTGAGGTTGAGAGCCACCTGCACTGCGTCTTCTAGTGCAAGGGTCTCTGTCACCGCCCTCTTGGCTTTCCCTCTATGGTGGGCCATGTCGATGTTGCCGCCTTCTACCTAGATACAATAAACTTACGTATAATAATATATATACGTGTCTCGTGTTAGTCTGGGACGTAAAAAGAATGCTAACTAGCCGCCGTTCTTGCCGGCATGTCATTGGAGGCGACTAAGGGTAAATAGCATGTATTGGATCATTATGACATCGCAACCCTAATATTAATGCTAAAAAGTGACTTAGGAGATATTATATCTCTGAGGTTCTGTACACACCCAAAAAGGATTATAGGGCATCAAAGTTTAACAGGTTATGTGACACTCCTGGTATGTCATAGAAGCCAATTAAGAGTTAAGAGTTAAATTTATTTGAAATTGGCGATGACTTTAAAACCTACCAATATTCTGTAATTATGTTATAATAACCTCGCGAATTATGGGAAAGTAATCGAGGAGCCTTTGATGTTTGGTCATTCCTAAAGCAATTGAAGAATGTGAATTCAGTACAGAAGGTGCCGAAAATAGAACTTTTTTTACTACAAAAAATACAGAAAGCTCCTTTTATACGTACTCTAGCTGTAGTGATCATTATATCTGACTAAGTATTCTACTGAAACACAAACCATGAGGAAATACCCGTTTCTATTCTTCCTGAGAACTCTGATGGCTGCATCCGTCATGTCGGAGAGAGAGGGCATGCCTGTCGGGCCTCTGTCTCTTTCGAACTCCAATTTCAAATGGCCGTTCGCGAATATACCTGAAAGGATGTCGTATATTTGTAAATACGTTTATAAACACATACATTTTGGGGCAGAAAAACCTCTAAAATATAAAATAAACCTTTTTTTGGACACTTAAAGGCATTCTATTCAGATCCCAGTCAACAATGAATATATTATAGAGAATATGCACATAAAATCATATACATTCACGTCTTCTAATCCCATCTGGGTGAACCCAACCTCGTACACATAAAATGTCACCCAAATCTTGGTCACTTTCAACATTCATTTAATGGTGAAAGTATATATGGAAAATCGTGATATATTGTTACCCCATCGCCCAATAGATCCTATCGATTTCCTATTCCCTTTAATCGCCTTCTTAGATTCAATCGACCCCCAAGTCTATTAGACATATTATTTACGACGGTATGTGGTATGTAAGGCAGCAAGTTAGCATTCTTATTTCGTCCCAGACTGTAAGAACATTAATGTTACCTAACAAATAATCCGTATTATCCACATCCAAATCATTCAGTTCTTGGTTGTTGGTGACCACACTGTATTTAAGATTTCTGTTCTCTTTATCTGTCTGGTAATCCCGGATGAGGTTTCTGCCATCCTTGCTGATGCAGGACCAGGTGTCCAGGGGGTTTCCTGGGGTTCCAGTGCTGTTGGAAACCAGGACTTGGGTTCCTCCACCCATTATTACCTGGAATATATGAAGGTTTTATATGTAGTACTTTTAACTAGTCTGGGATATAAAATAAATTAACTACTTTTTCCTATTATGTTGTAAAACGTGACTGTGTGACTGTTGGTTGCATATGAAATCTATTTAAAACTAGGGTAGCAAGTTAATCACAAAAACAGGTACTAATACTTAAGGCAATTAAGAAAATTATTTATCTTTTACGTCTGCAATTGTGAATATATGTAAGATGTATGTACGTATGTGTTTTTAAAATTATCTTTTGTAGACAATTACGCGATCAGATAGAATCCTGTCACTAATATTGTATATACTCGTATATCAATGCTATTCACTCCTTCGATAGTTTTTTTTTTGTTACAACCGACAAGATGTCACGTTCCAAGGTTTTGCCATCTCCAAAAAGAATTAAGAGATAAATAATAATAATATTTGGACATTATTACACCAATTGACCTAGTCCCTTGCTAAGTACATTTAAGACTTGTGTTAAGGTACTAGTCAACGTAAATTTAAGAAAAATATACTTATTATGTAAAGATAATACATAAATAGTATATATAATCAACGATCAGACTGGAAAGCAGAAGAAAAGCGTAGTTCTTAACTCTGCCTTCACCGGGAATCGAACCTCACGATAAGCGCTAAGGCGGCTAGCCGATCGCGCCACGGAGGTCGTCTAGAGATGTAACTATACGCTATTCGCGTTAAGTAAATAGTGACATGATATTAAGAGGTTAAACTGGCCAATGAGACGTTAGTTAGTGAGAAATGAATTCATATTGACCAATCACAGACAACCCTAATCACGTCTCATTGGTGAAGACGTGATGAACTTGATGACGTCACTATTTTCTTAATGCGAATATATTATAATGTCTGTCATTACTCCCACCTGCAAATGCCTTCCAGGCGAGTCCTCTATAAGCTGTCGGGCGATGTCCTTGCAATCCCTGGCACTCCCTGGCATGTTGGCCTCGCACTCCCAACTCCTATACGCGCTGTGGGCGTAGACAGCGGCCGGGGTGGCATGCGTCACTCGCATTGTGGTCACTAACCCTGGGGGATAAGGGTGGGATAGTATAAGGGACAACTAAAGGGAGTTAGGCTATAGACCTATAACCTCCGAGTGTGTATAAGGTGTAAGAGTGTGAAGGAAGCGAAAGTGGTTTGTCAGGATCGGGACAGATGGTGATCCGTGATTCCTGCCTCTACAGGGAATCAGGCGTGAGTGTGTGCAGGCACTGCTACTATTCCTAATTATATTGGGCTAAGGGACTTTTTAAGGTACTTTTTGTCAACCATCTATATTTTTAATTATTCTGCGTCTACTGGACTAGAGTAGAGTAATGTACTACTATTACTACTGTAGTAGGTGGGTAAATGGACTCTATTGGGTGATGGGCTACCAACTTGTCACTAACATACCAAATGACAGAACAACACAAGTACGTGTACTATCAAGAGACCTAGGAGATACTATCATGTCTCCGAGACCTATGTGTGCTGGGTTTGGCAGAAAGCAGAATGAATGCGGTAGAGATGAGGTCCCTCAGGAATATATGTAATTTAAGATTTTGTGATAGGGTACGGAATAGTGTAATTGGTTAAGATTGGGGTAGGAAAGAAGAAGTATTGAGAAAAATAGAGAAAGGTATGTTGAGGTGGTTTGGGCACATGGAGCGAATGGATGAAAGGAGGGTTAGGAAAGGAATCTATAGAGCAAAGTGGAAGGTAGAGTTGGACGGGGTAGGCCGCGTAGAACTTATACACATTAAACTGGAGACATTCTTCTCAAGGCGGGTGTGCGTAGGGTTAAGAATAGAAGAGTATGTATGAGAAGGTTAATGGGTGTGAGTGAAGCAAAGGATATTTGTGGCGATCGATAGTCTGTCTACCCCGTTAAGGACATAGAGGCGAGAATATGCATTAATTGGTCATAGATGTTGTAGATAAAAGTTCCATATTAACGCCATACATCATAAATTCATAATCCCGATGTAATACGTAGGTATTAGTTTATTATTATCTATGCCGATTATAATGCAAATTTCATCAAGGAGATATTATATCTCCGAGGTTTTTTCCATCCTGAAAGCGATTAAGAAACATATCCTTTTGCTTTACATACGCTTCACTACTTGAGTATGCACATCTCCTTTTTATAATGGCGAGGTGGTCCAATCTCTCTCTTGCTTCTCTCACATCCTAACTTTCTTATACATTCTTTTCTGTTCTTGACGTTACGTACACCCGTCTTCAAAATATTGTCTATGACTTAAAACTTCTACATCCATACACAATCACGTCATTTAACCCTGTCGGTGTTGAGAGAACCTAGGACACACGATTATAGCTCTCAGGTCACTTTTTAGCATCAATAGGGTTGTGACTATATATGGAGCATTAATGACAGATTGATGGAAATTGGGTCTCCGTAACCCACGCTCCGTCTCTCCAGCGAGCCGTTCATGACGGGTAGCAAACCTCGACGAAGATCACTGAAGTCTGAAGAGTGTCACTGAAGCGAAAGTGGTCTGTCAGGATCGGAACAAATGGGGATCCGTGATCTCTGCCTTCAGGGAATCGGGCGTGATGTGTATGTATGTATGATGACAGATTGCTAGCCCATCGTCCAATAGATTCCATTTACCCTTGGTCGCTTCCTACGACATGCTGGGAAAACAGCAGCATTCATTTAACATCCCAGCTAGACCTTACATAAATTCAACCTTATAAAAAAGTCGTCTATGGTTCGTCAACAAAGTCAGCAGCTCAGTGAAAGTTGAAAATACAAATAATTATTTTCGGCTGAACATTTAGTCAATTGTGATGCCAAACTGGCTAAATATTCGCTTTGGGATAAAATTTGGGTCCTCAACTGGAACGAACCGAAGAACAAGGAAGAGAAGAATTGGAGCTTCGATTTCGTCTTTCTTCGGTTATAGCGGCTGGCGGCGTTGGTGTAACCATGGCGATGGAATAACAAGAAGTTCAAACGCCGTGGCATCAGTGTTTGTACTTGAGCAGACATAGCCTTAGTGGTGAATGGCTTAATAAAGAATTTAAAAAAAAACCTTATAAAAAAACTTACCAGCACTCTTCCCAGCCTCTATGGCCGAGGTAGCGAAGCTTTTAAGCCTCAAGCCTTCATCCAGAGAGGAGGGACAGTCGCGTGCAGCCACCCTGGCGTCCACCCCCACAGTCCTCTCGTTTACTTTCACTCCAGTGAGCATCGCAGTGGCTGTACTTGCTGAGTCAGGGACTAGGTTGTCTGCGTTGTAGGTCTGCAAAAGGTACATACATACTTACCATATATGTATGGATAGACTTGTAGATTTATTTATTTATTTTTATTAAAACTAACGTCTGTCTTTACAGGGTGATCCTAATGTAATGTAATTCGACGTAGCTCAGTTGTTTAGGGCTTGACTCTGTATCGAGGGTATATGGTTCAAATCCCGCTTGAGCATGTACCAATGGAAATGAAGTTTAATGACTTTCTATGTACATTTTCGTAATAAAAATTACATTTACGAAATGCGTCGAATAATACGGCGAGGAAAAAACAGAATGAGGAAAAACCTACTTGTTTGCCGAACCTGTTTGTTCGAGGTGGCCATAGCATTACTATCTTCGCTATTACGGAGATGGACATCTGAACCTCTGACTATCCTTCAAGGGTTAATTATCGTGAGCGCGTTTGTATTTTTGTATATATGATATTTGCCATGTCGTTGTTTTGTACCGCTTTTAAAGGTAGATTTGGAGATAAATAATAAAATTCTGCGTAACTCAATCGTTTGGGGCTTGACTCTGTATCAGAGGGTATGAGGTTCAAATCTTAGAGTATGTAAAAATAAAGGTTTCTGATTTTCTATGTATATTTTCGCCATATATACTATTTTACGAAATGCATCCATTACTACGGGGAGGGAAACACTGTGAATAAGCCTACTTGCTTCCCAAACAGGTAGGTATGACCGGTGCATGTACAGTCAACGCTAAAAGTGCAGTCCCAGTAATTTTCTATAAGGTTTAAGTTTATAAGAACAAAAGACAATATTTTTCATTTCGAAGCACGCGAACGTATAGTGGCCATGACAATGCATAGTGGCGCCAGTTTTAAAATGTATAATATTGTCTTTTTTTCTTATAAACTCAAACCTTATAAGAAGTTGCTGGGACTGCACTTTAAGCGTAAACTGTACATGCTGACCACCTGAGCATGGAGCAATAAGAAGCACCTATCATTAAGTACTAACTATCTGGTCAACACGCGGGTTGGAGGCGGCCATAGAATTACTACCGCGTTTGCACACGAATCGAATTCGATATAAACCATTCCAACTCCAAAACAAGGTGACAGATGTTACTGTTCCAACTAATTCCATAGATTTTTAATTGTAGTGTTTTAAAATGAAAAATATAGATCGTAGCCAACATGATCTTTGTTATCGTTCTATGATTTCACAAATTTGTTCTTATTTGTAATTTATTTATAGTTCATACTTATTAATAAGTATGTTTATTAAGCTCTTATTGTTAATTTTGCCCTCTTGTTGGTTCTACCATAATATCAGCGTTGCGTTTGCCACCAAACGTAACATACCTGCTGAGTTAGAACCTTTTTGCTGCGACAGTAACATGCACAAGCTATACCCCCTTTGTAAGTTTGATTTGTAAAATATTTGTATTGTGTATGTTTTTGTGGCTGTAAATAAACGCTTTTATTAATATTAAACTCGCTTCGCATGGATATAAAATATATAGCCTACTCCGCTATTTAATTGATGTTATTATACATATAAACCTTCCTCTTAAATCACTCTATCTATTAAAAAAAACCTCATCAAAATCCGTTGCGTAGTTTCAAAGATTTAAGCATACATAGGGACAAAGAAAGCGACTTTGTTTTATACTATGTAGTGATTACTTATATTTTTATGAATTTCATCCTACCTTCAAAGCCCCCACATGAGGAAACCTCTCGAAGATCAGCCGATGGCTCTCTCCCCCCTTGTGGACCCTGGCAGCAGTCACGGTGTTGGGTCCCATGCCGTCGCCTATGAATAAAATCACGTTCTTCGCGAGGTTGGTATTCCATCGCACTCTCAAAGCTTCTTCTAACTCCTCGGTCGCTAGGCTAGTCCAGAAGGCATTGTCTGGAAGGCAAAAGACAAACGCTTTCACTACCATTAAGCCTGTAGTCAGAGGTCGGAGTATTCACTTCCGCAAATGCGGATGTAGTAATACGTTGGCCACCTCGAACCCACGTGTTGACAAGATCATTACAATCGTAGAACACTGTCGCATGTGACTTTTACAAAAACTAGACAAATGGTTATAGTTTTGTTTAGGTAGTATTTTATAAGCCTACAAATTAAACACAAACGCAAAATTTCATGCAGTTTCCATGTACCAGTTTTTTTTCAAGAAACCGATTTAACTTCAATGCTCCCCTGTTAAGTATAGAAAATGAAAATCTGTCTCTGTTCTAGAATTATGACAAATAGTCGGAAGATAATGTGTCACAGCACCGTGTTGCCACTGACAAGCATTGACTATTACCTGTTCGAGGTAATAGGTGGGTTTCCAATACCGTAGTATTTGGTGCTAGCGATCAACATAATATAGGTGCTATAGATTTGTCTATATTAATATGTCGAGTCGGCGATTATATATATTTCAATAGTTACAAAAAAGACAAACGCGTTCACTACCATTAACCTTTGCGGGGTAGTCAAACGTTCAGGTAGGTTTCCTTACGATATATTCCCTCACCGTAGTACTTGACGCATTTTGTAAATGTATTTTTATTACGAAAATGTACATAGACATTCTTTAAATTTCATTTCCATTGGTACATGCTCAAGCGGGATTCGAACCCTGTACCCACTGATACAGAGTCAAGCCCCAAACCTTGGCGAAAAGATATTTCCTAGGTCTAGGTCATTTTTAAGATTGCTGACAAGTAGCTAGCCCACCGCCCAATAGATTCCATTTACCCCTACTCCCTTAATCGCCTACTATAAAATACCGAGCTGATCGGCAGCTAGTTAGCATTCTATTTACATCATAGACTAGCACGGGATGTGTTGACAATTCAATTTATATATCGAGGCCCTAGTAATTAAGAGTAGTATTTTTTTCATATTTGCGGATTTTTACTTATTAAGGTTCTCTCATGACATCAGAAAATAACGTGCAGCTAAGTATATTTTAATTAAGATCTACATATTATATTATAACGATAGAACGAAATAATTACAACATTAAAATTGTCTTTTCATATCATAGTTTACAAGTAAGCTGTAAATCTTTATTTATTTACGTTGAAACATTACAATCAAATATAATTGTAGACTAATAAAGCTGTTATCACTAACAAATATAACAATTGGGTCTTACCACTCCGCAAATGACATTGCACAGCTGTTACCACTGATAGGACAAGCGACAACGTGCGCACGCGCATCTTGACATACTAAACAAGAATCAAAAACTATAATAATAAATAAATAGGAACTAAAATGTATGAATGGAACGATATTCCATTCAATGTACATCAGTCACGCTGAATACGGGAAAGTCAATGCCAAATTTATTTATTACATCTGTCAGTTCCGTTCAAATGTCAGTCAACTTTTGTGTTTTTAAGTCTGTAATCTATATGTATTCGACGAAACTCAATAAAACAAATTAATATATCAAAGTCAAAATATGTTTATTATACTATTTCAAACATGATTAATAATTAACGGGACTTATCCTTCTTATTATATATTACATATATTATGTGTTCCTTCACTCTGTCCGCAATAGACCGTTTAGTCTGTTCGACATAGGATTTCCCACAGCTGCAATCAATCTTATACACACCCTTATATCTTATATCATGAGTATAAATCGCGAATCTCTTAAAACTATTACTTCAAACATGGCACTGAGCATTGTCTTTACATATTTTTTACCGAGGTTAGATCAGCGGAGACCCTAGCTTGGAGAAGAACTAACAAGAAACTCCGGAAATCAATTTATTATAATCACCCTTAACAAACATAAAAATTACAAAGAGTGGGCAAAAAACACAACGCTGGTAATACTAAATTTACTTTTCATACAAAATAACACGCAATGGCGGAAACGTCAAATTTAGTTCCAAGTTTGGCTACTGCCACCGTTAGCTCAGTTGTTTGGGGCTTGACTCTGTATCAGTGGGTACAGGGTTCAAATCCCGCTTGAGCATGTACCAATGGAAATGAATTTTAATGAATTTCTATGTACATTTTCGTAATAAAAACACATTTACGAAATGCATCGAATTATAAAAGGTGAGGGAAAACATCGTGAGGAAACCTACCTGTTCCCAGAACAGGTAATAGTTAGTGCTTGTAAATGGCGACATGGCTGACCACCTGTCACATTGAGTACTGACTATCTGGTTAACACGCGGGTTCGAGATGTCCATAGAATAACTACCTTCGCAATTGCGGAGATGGACACCTGAACCTCTGACTACCCCGCAAGGGTTAATGGTCGTGAATGCGTTTGTTTGTTTTAATCTATATGTATTATCTCTACATTATTATAATTATCTTCACGTTTTTCTATCTATTTTGGAATGGTATATCACAAAGTAAAATTTTAGTGTTAATGTCAGGATTTTAAGCGATCAATAAGAAATTTAACTATGTATGTATCTAACCCATAGTTTTGATAGATTTCATTGACCTCTAGTCCATTAGTCGTCTTCTATATCGGACGCTTAACATATTTCTATATAGTTTAAAATAGAACTATATGATTGTGGATAAGAAGGTTTTATGAAGGATAGTCATCCGTGATCTCTGTCACTGCGTAAATGGAATCTATTGGGCGATGGGCTAGCAACATGTCACTTATGTCTAAAAAGAATTGAAGGACATGAATGTATATGCGTGTATGTATATTGGAACACTTATAATCATTGTTTTATTTTATATACCTAAATGATCTTTTTTTTTTTATTCTTTATTGAGCCATTCACCACTAAGGTTATGTCGGCTGAAGTACAAACACTGATGCCACGGCGTTTGAACTTCTTGTTATTTCATCGCCATGGTTACACCAACGCCGTCAACCGCTACAACCGAAGAAAAACGAAATCGATGCTCCAATTCCTTGCTCTCTTCCTTGTTTTTCGGTTCGTTCCAGTTGAGGATCCAAATCTTATTCCAAAGCGAACATATTTAGCCAGTTTGGCATCACAATTGACTAAATATTCAGCCGAAAATAATTATTTGTATTTTCAACTTTCACTGAGCTGCTGACTTTGTTGACGCACCATAGACGACTGACTTTAAAGAAATTTAAATGATCTTTTCCTTTCTAAATTGTTCTGCGTTTTGGCTTCGTGACATCATGACTCCGTGGCGCAACGGTAGCGCGTCTGACTCCAGATCAGAAGGTTGCGTGTTCAAATCACGTCGGGGTCAAATTTACACTTTTTACAATTTTAAACAAAAATATTCTTAACAACAACATTATTATCCCAGGGTTGTTCGTGAGGCTATTGAAATTAAAAAACATCCCAATAATTTCAATCGTGAGGATGGTTTTAGGCTGTCAGAAACGTGGGAACCAAAAATATTCTTGTCATACATGTTATATGTGTGTATGCGTGAAGATTAGACGAGCATGTATGAGAAGGTTATTGGGTGTGAGTGAAGCAAGATCGTTCCAGGTAGCGAACGATAGTTTCTGCCCATTCCCTCGGGGACGTAGAGGCGTGAATATATGTATGTTATGGGTATGAATTATACAAGATTGACGATATATATATATATATATATATATAAACACCTGAACGCTAATCGTGAGCGCCTTGGTTGGGTTCCCGGTGGAAGCAGAGTTTAATAATTGCGCTCTTGTTCTGATTTTCTGTCTGGTAGTTAATTATACATACATATAAATTCACGTCCTTTAATCCCTTGCGGGGTGGACAAAACAGAAACAGAGTAGTTAATTATAATTTTGCTATATGTGTATTTATTTAGATGAAAGGGCGGTTATGTAGAGGTTGACTTAAGACATTAGACAGTCAGATCGATAACATATTGAAAAAAAGTGATGTTATTAATTCGACGTAGCTCAGTTGTTTGGGGCTTGGATCTGTATCAGTGGGTACAGGGTAAAAATCTCGCTTGAGCATGTGGCAATGGAAATGAAGTTTAATGAATTTCCATGTACATTTTCGTAATAAAATAGATTAACGAAATGCATCGAATGCTACGGTGAGGGAAAACATCGTGAGGAAACCTACCTGTTACCCGAACAGGTAATAGTTAATGCTTGTAAATGGCGACATGGCTTACCATCTGTCAGATTGAGTGCTGACTATCTGGTTAACACGTGGGTTCGAGGTGGCCATAGAATTACTACCTTCGCAATTGCGGAAATGGACACCTGAACCTCGGACTACCCCGCAAGGGTTAATGGTGTGTGAACGCGTTTGTCGTTTGTTTTGTCTGGATGTCATTGAAGCTAACGTGGTTTGCCATGATCAGGAAATCTGGAGAGCTATATCCAATTGCGATTAAGGTTGTATTAGACCAATTAAAATCCACCTTTCACCAGATAGTCAATAACTCAAACGAACAATGACTATCACTCATACCGAAGAATAGGCAGGGTTCCTTACTATGTTTATACATTAAAAAATATATTAAATAAAACACTTTCTCAAACATTTCAATTATTTTATTTTACATTGAATCTACACATATTCATAAGTATTTCCAATACTTGGAATGTGTATCATTAAGCCAATCTTAACATACTATTTTTCAGTTTTCACCAGGTACCTACAAGAGCCATGTAAACACTAAAAACCACTGGATAAATACAAATGCTAGTGTCGTTAGAATTTAAGGAATCGCTTTATAATGTTGTTGATTCAATAAAAAACATAAACATACGCTTCACGACTTGTGTATACATACTCCCTTTTTTATTATGGCGGGGTAGTCAGAGGCTTGAATGCCCATCTCCGAAATTTCGAAGGCATGTTAGGTATGGGTCATTCGAAGCCCGCGTATCTCTAGATAGACAGCACCCAACGTGATAGGTAGGGAACCGTATCGCCGTATATAGGCACTGACTATTACCTATCCTGAGGGATAGGCAGGTTTCCTCACGATGTTTTCCCTCACCGTTAGCGACTGTAAATTATGTACGTAAATGAAAAACACATATAAATCGATCGATTCAATAAACAATATTTTTTTGTTATTTAGTTATGTTTTGATTGAGTCTACCCTATACCTGCACGAAATTATTCATATAGATAAAGAGAGCTTGAATAATTATGCATCATTAAAAGAATCTTAATACATTGTATAATTTATGTAATGTTCTCACTGTTCGCCAATTGTTTGTATTATCTGTTGTACTCTATCAGCATCAGTTTACAAATCACCATATTGTTTCGAAGAGGAGAATTGATTTAGTTTGTGTCAGAGAAAAAATTCACACCAATTTTAGCCTCAAATTTTGTATCTTTCTTGGTCTTAAAGTTTATAACTTAATAAGTAAGCACATCACACTATATAATTTTAATCGATATGAATGTAAGCAGTCAGTAATTAAATGGTTACAATCCCTTACTTACGATCAAACTGAACAACTAATTAAGCCCTTTGCCGTTCGCCTAATATAAATTTTCTTTTTTATTGTTAAATATAGATAGTTGTTGATTCAACATAGTTACTGTAGTTGCTTTAAATTTTACACGTCAACCACCTACAGTTAGTGTATTTGGAAGCCTACCCACCCTAAGCCACAGGGCTTTGCCCTTTTTAGGGGGTACGCAAATGTGTGCTAATTTTTTGAAATAAACGTTTTATTATTATTATTATTACATTGCTTTCTGCTATTTCACAAGGTATATATATCTATTACTGAAATATATAATCAAAAATACTGAAAAAGCACACAAAAAATACAGCAAAGGCTAATATTGTGTTGACTGAATAATCAAAGTACTATTTTTCAGTAGTATTTTTCCTTTACATAATCTTCTTATTTGATGTTGCTTTAACTTTTTTAAATATAAAGAAGCTTAGACCCTGCCTCATTAAGCCAACATGACTTTCTACTTGTACACAACGTTGACACACTTCTGCTGCTCATCCTGGGCCTTGATCTCCAGCATCCTGCTCCGGAGCACCATCAGCCAGTAGAAGTTGAGCACTGGAAGGAAACACCACTCTGTCACGTTTACCCTTACCTTTGTTTCATACATAACAGAACATGTGCAATAAATATATCATAATAATAATATTTGAGACACTATTACACCAATTGAACTAGCCCCTTGGTAAGTTCATTTAAGACTTGTGCTAAGGGTACAAGTCAGCGTATATTGAAGAAATATATACTTATTATATATAGATAAATACAGAAATACAGTTAAATAAAAAGTTAAATATTGTCATTATGGTCTGCCGTCCCTTGCTAACTGGGACGTAAAAGCAAACTAGCTGCCATTCTTCCCAGCATGTCGTAGGAGGCGACTGAGGGCCTTGGGGAAAATGGGATCAATTGGGCGATGGGCTAGCAACCTGTCACCTATATACCGATATCATTTGTATTCCTTTATTTCAATTAGAATTACTAGTGTACACTTAACTTTAGGTAAGTAGTAAATAAAATAGCAAGTTGTTTATGAAAATGACGACTGCGTGGCGCGATCGGTTGAGCACCTGAACGTTAATCGTGGGGTCCCGGGTTCGATTCCCGGTGAAGGCAGAGTTAAGAAGTACGCACCCTAACTAGTGTTGCCCAAATTCTTGGTCTTGCGTTTTTGCAAGACCAAGAACAAGACCGCGTATTTTTAGCAAGACCAAGACCAAGACTCACCGTGCAAGACTTGAGCAAGAACAAGACATAGCCTGCAAGACTCTTGCGTCTTGCAGCTAGGACTTAGCGCTATTTCACGGAGTAGTTAGGTGTAACAGTTCGGTGTATAGGTACGCTTAGGAATTTTATGAGACGTATCAAAGAATATGAAAAACTGGACCTACGCGCATTACGACTAATACCATAAACATACCAACATAGCGAATAAAAAAATATTCATTAAAATCAAACTGAGTGCGCATGCATAGTTATGTGCAAATGGGTTCTAAATCAGCTGGGTATGTTGCGTCTGGTGACAAACGCAACGCTGATTTTATGTCAGAACCACTGGAGAGCAACGTTTATATTTTAAAGAAAATAGTTAAATAGAGTGCTACGTAGATAAACAGTATAAATATATACATAGATATAAGATATGATAACATGTGTGTGGATAGCATATGCAAAGATTTAAAAACGGAATTATTCTATAATGAGGTTTAGTATAAGTAATATAGATCTATTGATATAATATTAAAAAATGATATATGATGTATTATAAATTAAGTGTCCGAGGGGCAATAGAAGCAGCACCCGTCTCCTCTTGCTGGCAGAGCAAATGTTCCCGGAGAAATCGTTTAAATTTCGGTTTAGAGGATAATTGTCTTATGGGTGGAGGAATATTGTTCCAACATTTGGAGGCGGCTTACCTAAAAGCTCCCCTGAAAGCGGTGGTGCGATGGCGAGGCAGAACAAGCGGCGGTACACAAGCACGGGTCGATTTATGTTCCTGGGATCGCCATGTCCCGCACCCGCCGTTTTTGATGACACATATACAATGTTAGCGTTATAATATAGATATAAAGTAATAAGATAAAAGTTGAAGAATACATAATGGGTATGAATAGTGTATAATTATGTAACTGTAATATAAAATATAAAGTGTAAACTTGCATAAATAAATAATGTACATGTTGTGCTTAATAACGTACATTATAATAATAATAATTCTTTATTGAGATTCCACATTATACAAAAATTAAAAAAAAGACAAAAAATTTACAATTACAATAAAATTCCAAATTACAATTTAATGTCAGTTACATTAAGCGCGCGGTGGAGATCCCAAATGGCGTCCAGCTCGGCGGGAATCGACGGAGCGCGAGCTCAGTAAATCCGCCGCTTTTCAGCTGGCGGCTCACAGAGGGTAGTATAGTAGGGTATTATAAAAATAATGCATACATAAATTCAAAAATATAACGGTGAGTAAAATGTGAAGTGAATTACGTGTACATAAACTATTATTAAAACTATAAATACGAGTGAGTGTAATGTACTTGTGTAATGTTAATATAAATTAAATTAAAGTTGCTTTACGACGACTTTCATTACGGAGCTTCCTTTTGTAAGGACAATAATAATTGTTTATAGTGATCTTTAAAAGTGTGTGTGCTCTGCAATTGTCGCGAAGGAGGTGGAATGTTGTTCCAGCACTTAGTTGGTGCGTAATGAAAGCCGCCCTCAAACGCAGCCGAGTGGTGCTTATTGAGCTCCAGAGGCGCCCTAGCAACTCGGTCCCTGCCAGAACGACCACCTCGTGAGAACTTCAATCTCTCATACAGGTATGGGGGATCTTGGTACTTAATTACTCTGTGAGTAAGGCATGCAAGGTGCAGCTGACGTCGAGAGCCCATTCTCAATAAGTTTGCCCTATTGAGATACGGAGTGACGCGCCCACGACGCGGCACACCAAAGCAATACCGGCAACAAGCATTTTGCACCCTCTGCACAGCCCCCGCCAGACAAGCACTGATACGAGGCCCGTAGACCACGTCTCCGTAGCCAAGCCTTGATAACACGAGGGCGTCACATACGGCCACCCGTGACCTTTCAGATAGGACATCACGCACAGTGTACAATGCCTTAAGGCGGAAAAAACAACCCGATATGGTTTTCTGTACATGCGAGCTAAAACTTAATCGCTCATCAAAGATAATCCCTAAATTCCCAGCCTCAATAACACGCTCAAGGACATCACCTCCAATCATGACAACTGGATTGAGTTCCTTCATAACATCTAGATGTAGCCGTTTGCCTAGCAGCAAGAATTTAGATTTAGTAGAGTTTAGAACGAGAGCATTACGATCAGATCATTCCCGTATTCTCAACAAGTCATCATTCAGACGAGACACGTGCAGGGCAATCTCTCCCGGAGGAGCAGAAATGTAAATCTGGACATCGTCTGCGTACAGGTGATATCGGCAGTTTTGAATTTCATGGTGTAAGTCTGCAGTATAAATAATAAATAACAGAGGCCCAAGGATAGATCCTTGAGGAACCCCCCGACTCATATCGCCTGGCTGGGAGAAAATAGTGGAACCATCGTTTTTAGTCAATTTAACTATTTGTTTCCTGTCACTGAGGTAAGAGATAAACCATTTCAGCGATGCAGAGCCAACATATATTTAGGGAGTCAAATGCACGCGAATAATCTAATAATGTCAGTATTGTATCCCTTGTCCTGGTCCGTCAAAATGTCATCAGTTACCTTGAGTAAAGATGTGATCGTTCCCCGCCCCTTCCTAAATCCAGATTGATATTTAGAGAGAATTCTCTCGTAATTTATGAAAGATGACAGTTGTGAATAGATTATTTTTTCCAACACTTTGGATAGAAACGGCAATATGCTAATGGGTCTAAGATCCTTCAGTGCTGACGCATTATCATGCTTGGGTATAGGAGTCACCAGAGCATGCTTCCACTGCCGCGGCACCCTCCCATGGGAAATGGACACATTTATCATGTGAGTAATACTTGATAATGTCCGCGGCAATGTGCATAGTACCATATCCCTACTAATGTCATCAACCCCCAAAGCGTTAGATTTAATGGACGTGATGGCTTTCAATACTGTGTCCTCCGAGACCTCATGTAAGTGCAAATATAGTGACATTATAGTGACTTGTTATTAAATGACGACCGACAAGTCAGCAAACCAGGGTCCCACGTTGAAGTGTTGTGATGATTGAATTGTATCTGCGGATGTTTGGATATCATGTTTAATTCTGCGACCGGCCCATAAACTCTTTGTTTATACTTATACTTTTTGTTTATACAAAGATTAATATTACAGGCTCCTATTGTTACATTTTTATAGACTAAACAAAGAAGCTCTGTCAATTCCCAGAACGCAATGAAGTTAATTGATAAGTTTGTCAGTTGATTGCTATACTTGGAAATAGAAAAAAACATTGTAGAATACACAGCCAATGTACACGACACATCATAAATAAATGAATTACGGTAAGTAAGTAAATTGTTTTCCGTGAAATAGCTCATTAAAACACATTTTTTCGTTAAAGTTTTAGAAAAGAAATATAGTCATATTTCTTTTCTAATACTTATAGAAATATCCATATTAGTCTGGGACGTAAATAGAAAGGTAACTAGTTGCCGATGTGCCTAAGATGTTCTAAGAGACTAGAGAACTAGGGGATCGATTAATTATTAGGCGATGGACTAGCAACCTGTCACCAAAAATCTATATTACGTCACTACAGTACTGATAGGTACTATTTTAAATGGTACCTTTATGTGGTTCTGCCTACCTACTAATGATGAAAAGTCGTAAATGTATGTATATTTACCACCAGTGACTACTGTCTTCATTACGCTGCCTGCCTGGGGGTAACAGACGATTGATGTCAGCACAAGACCCAACACGAGCAGAGTTGGAAATGCCATCACACAGAGGAAACTGCCAATCAGCTTCGGTTTTCTCTGGAAACATAGAATAGTTGAAATGAAATTCCTTTCTAGTAAATATCACTCATTGAAAATAAAATAAAAACATAATCTCATGAAAAAATAGACATTTAGTTTAGAATTATTATTATTAATAATTAAATGTAATTCCAATAATACTATTTAAACCGTAACATAATTAAAAATAATTAAATCACATAATTAAAATATATATATATTTTATTTTGTGTATATATATACAAATTAAATTAAATTATAAATAAACTATTAATTAATTATTATGTAAAGAAAAATCTCAGTAGATAGAAGAAATGCCAAGAAAACTCACCTTGTGCAATCCGATAAGAAGAAGTACGGTCAACACGAGGTGGAAGGAATAAAACACGAGAACAGATATGAAGTAAGGGAGGTTGAATTCCCCATTGCCATCACCTCCGATGCCTCCTGAGTCAATCACCAACTTCGCGCTTAGAATAAGAAAAACCGCTGTGCCTATCTGCAATTAAAAAGAAAGTAATTCAGTCGTCTATAGTGCGTCAACAAAGTCAGCAGCTCAGTGAAAGTTGAAAATACAAATAATTATTTTCGGCTGAATATTTAGTCAATTGTGATGCCAAACAGGCTAAACATGTTCGCTTTGGGATAAGATTTGGATCCTCAACTGGAACGAACCGAAGAGCAAGGAAGAGAAGAATTGGAGCTTCGATTTCGTTTTTCTTCGGTTGTAGCGGCTGGCGGCGTTGGTGTAACCATGGCGATGGAATAACAAGAAGTTTTAACGCCGTGGCATCAGTGTTTGTACTTCAGCCGACATAACCTTAGTGATGAATGGCTTAATAAAGAATTAAAAAAAAAATGAATTTACATACAAATACATTTAGCCTGATTCCCTGTAGAGGTGTAAGGGTATCACAAATCCCGTTCGCTTCATTGATGACACACACTCGCCGGTTATAGGTACTTCTAACGTCAACCTTGTTCAATATTATGGCGTTTATTTGACTGTCATGTCTTATTAGGAATTATATGAATATGATTTTATGTACTCCAAGATATATTTGATTTTATATACAAACAAAAACTACAAACATTTACAATATACAATTTAAAAGTATAACTCACGTACTTTAATCGCTTTTGGGATGCACTGAACCTCGCAGAGATGAAATCTCTTTGTTCACTTTTGAGCATGAATATTGGAGCTGTGATGTCATATGAAACATAGATAACTACATAGTTGCTAGCCTATCTCCCATTAGATTCATTTGCCTCCTACGACATGCCGGGAAGAACGGCACTTCGTTAGCATTTACATTCCAAACTAGGACGGAATTATCCACACGTTAGTCTTCCACCTCAATAATCTACAACATACATACAGCTGAAAATCGGCGTATTTACTGAGCTCGCGCTCCGTAGATTCCCGCCGAGCTGGACGCCATTTGGGATCTCCACGGCACACACTAATTGACTGACATTAAATTGTAATTTTGAATTTTATTCTAATTGTTAATTTTATATGTCTTTTTTTTAATTTTTGTATAATGTGGAATCTCAATAAAGAATTATTATTATTACACAACACGCCTGTAGAGGGGTAGGCAGAGATCACGGATCCCCATTTGCCTCGATCCTGACATACCACTTTCATTGACACGCATACTCCTTCTCATACACACTCGGCGTCAATATTGGTTGTATATAGTACAATCCGTACCAAACTTGTCTTGTGCTAGTCTGGGACGTAAAAAGAATGCTAACTAGTCGTAGGAGGCGACTAAGGGACTAGGAGTAACATACATACACATCACGCCTGATAGACTGTAGAGGGGTAGGCAGAGATCATGGATCTCCATTTGTCCCGATCCTGACAGACCATTTTCGCTTCATTGACGCTACATCTTATCATACATACTCGGTGGTTATAGGTACTCCTAACGTCGTCTTTTTTCAATATAGCGTCAATCTGACTGTTATATGTCAAGGTGTAAATAGAATCTATAGGACGATTGGTCACCAATGTTTCATATTTTAACAACGCAACCCCACTTTTCAAGCTAAACAGTGACCTAGGAGATATTATATCTTCGAGGTTCTGTCCACCCGAAAGGGATTAAAGTTCGTGAATGTATAAGCAACTTACCAAATTCAAGTATCCGATTAGAAAAGATCCAACTGTCAAGTTGAATAAAATGCAGCAATTTGATACTGTAACCACTCCCATTGCTGAATCGGAATTCTACTGAACTATGAAAAGGCATCGGTGTGAGATAAACAGGAACCTTGCAATGTACTTTTGTTTATACTAAAGAATAATTGTTAACTGTAAGAAATAATACAGCCACCTATAATTGGGTGTTTATAAAATCTACGTTAATTGTTTTTTTGTTAATCTTTTCATAACACGTAGTAACGTTTGAAATGATAATAATAAAAACCTAACGTCCATACATACTTACGTCAAAAACGTATATCTTTACTTGCTTCAAATTGTACCTGAATCAATAAAATAATTTACCTTATAACCAGCAAAGAAACAGATTAATAACTAAATTAACAATACTTACAATTATCCACAAATATACACGAGGTAAAATCAATTTACTGCTCAGTGAAATAAACACGTGTTTTTTCTTACAGATCACTCACTCATCTGATTCAGAATGAATCATTGAACTGCATTTTCCCTCAGTCGGGATATTGTGATAATATAATATGTATGTGTGTAATATCCATGACTTCCGTGTCGCGATTGGTTAGCCGCCTGAACGCTAATCGTGAGGTCCCAAAGATGCCCGGTGGAGGCTGCGTTAAGAAATATGCTTTTCTTCTGCTTTCCAGTCTGGTTGTTGACTATATTTGCTATGTATCTATCTATATATAATATGTATATATTACTTAAATATACGTTGACTAGTACCCTTAACACGAGTCTTAAATGAACTTACCAAGGGGTTAGTTCAATTGGTGTAATGGTGTCCTAAACATTATTATAATTAATATAATGTGCTATATAATTCATTTTGCTCAGTTCAGGGGCCATTTGAAAGAAAAGAAAGAAAAAAAGTTTATTCACTGCATATTTACATAAGAACACAATACAAACACTACAACGATAAAATGGTAACCTTGATGCAGCTAGGCTGCATCACTGGTCCTCCGGCAGCACCTGATTCGGAATCTGTCACAAGCTATAAATAATGAACATACACAAAATAATATACAATATATATATATATATATATATATATATATATATATATATATATATATATATATATATATATATATTTGATAACAAGTATGAATGTCCAATGATAAAGAACTGTTTGATTGGCATGGGACGTAACTAAATGCTAACTATATGCGTTTCTTCGCAGCACGTTTGAGGAGGTAACGTGAATAGGTAATGCGTTAATAGATAGATAAAAATGTAGAGTACATGTCCATATTATTCAAAATCAAAATCAATTTATTTGTGAAACATGTGTACAAAAGATCTTAATCTAAGTTACAGGGTCTCAACATGGTCTGCCGTCATGCTTCGGCGTACAAATCAATTATAAAAATGTCAAAAAAAAAATAGTTAAATTTAAAATTACATTGCAATTATAAATCAAAAGTATAAATAGTCAATGTCAAAATATATTCAGTGCATCATATAATTATCGATTAATCAGCAATTATAAAAATGTCAAAAAATAAATAGTTAAAATTAAAATTACATTGCAATTATAAATCAAAAGTATAAATAGTCAATGTCAAAATATATTCAGTGCATCATATAATTATCGCTTAAGAGATTTATCATTAAAAAATTCTTTAATAGAATAGTAAGCTCTATCTAGTAGGAGCTTCTTAAGCTGAACTTTTTTTCTTTTTTTTTTTTATTACAAACATTGCATAGAAATATTCAATATATTGGAGGTGATGCTTCATCTCATTTTAATGGGTTGTTGTTGAATATTGTCTGCAGAGTTTCTTGGCATTTCTTCTCTGCTGATCTTGTTTTACAAAATGCCAAATAGTATTATTGGATTTACATTAATTATTAATAATATATTATTCTAAACTAATGGCCTTTTTTACATGAGAAAATGTTATTTTTTACTTTCAATATGTGGTATTTATGATCCTTATATTGCATGAAAAAGAATTTCATTTCATCTCTACACAAACCTAATAGTGTCAGAGAAGAAGTTCAGGATTGAAACTTATGGGGATCCGTAATCTTTGCCTACCTTGATGTTGGAAACCGGCGTTATGTATATTTCATACGATTTATTAATCGCGATATATTATATGTTAGCATAAATGTATTTAACTTTTTCTCTAATAGAATGTCCTATTTATAGATACATGCAACTCTTCAGGTCACATTGAAAGTATTGTAAAAAAAATTAGGATTGTTGCTGAGGTAAGAAATTTAGGAATATCTAGCATCCTGTGTGCATGGTTGTCAGGCCAACGCCGCCATCAGATATCAATACCCATATTTATTAAGTTTTCCCCACAATGTTTTCCTCGTCGACTTACATCGCAACCTAATTACATCTTTTTGATGGAAGGAAAAACCATATAAAAATATGATAAGGTAAAAAAAGCCATCGTTCAAGTTATATTCCGGTTCTTTTATCCCTTTCGAGGTAAACAGAAGCTCGGTGACAATCTACTGGGCCACCTTTAGGTTGACTCTTGGGGTTTGATGGTATTAGTATAGAATAAATCAGGGTTCAAATCCCGCTTGAGCATGTACCAATCGAAATGAAGTTTAATGAATTTCTATTGGCTTGCCACCTGTCACATTGAGTACTGACTATCTGGTCAAGACGTGGGTTCGAGGTGGCCATAGGATTACTACCTTCGCGATTGCGGAGATGGACACTTGAACCTCTGACTACACCTCAAGGGTTAATAGTCGTGAACGCGTTTTTTGTATTGCTAGCCTATTGCTCATTATCAATCGTTGTCTTCGACGATATACTGGGAAGAAACACAAGTATACCTAGTTTTAATACATATACATTCACGTCC
The DNA here is from genome assembly GCA_030578115.1 of Leucoptera coffeella. NCBI lineage: Eukaryota > Metazoa > Arthropoda > Insecta > Lepidoptera > Lyonetiidae > Leucoptera > Leucoptera coffeella. The sequence continues at coordinate 273,988 of JAMBLF010000340.1, forward strand.
TTCAGTCCCTTTTGGAGTCGACAGCATCTCGGTTATAAGTATAATAATAATAATATTCCTTTATTAAGATTCACAATTGACAAAATAATATTAATAACACAAGAAACAAAAAAATGATATACGAAATAAAAAAAAAAAAATATAAAATTAACAATTGAAATAAAATTAATAATAACAATTTAACGTCAGTCACATAAAGTTCGCCGCCGTGGAGATCCCAAATGGCGCCCAGCTCGGCGGGAATCTACGGAGCGCGAACTCAGTAAATCCGCCGATTTTCAGCTGGCGGCTCACAGAGGGTAGTATTGTAGGGTCACAGATAATATAATACTACAGGTAGGGTATTATTATATAGATTTGCTTCAAAACAATACTCGTATCAATCTATATCAATATACAATACATTAAATCAAATATTGAATATTCACAAGATGACTACACGTGAGTGCAAAAAGATTGTAACATCTTGGTTAAAAACTAGTACTATTAACTACTAATAAAAATACATAAACCTTATTTACTAAATATTTTTATATTGTTACTATAATGTATTAAGTACTTATATTTTAAATATTATATATATAATGACATACTAATTTATATACACACAAATGCACAAGCATTCAACACACGCACACACATACACACACCCCCACCACCAACACCTATCTACCACCACCCATATCATATACACTTGCTTAAGTTTTAATTGCTATAATTAAAGTAATAATAGGTTAAAAAAAAAGTAAAATGTAACGTTAGAAAGAGCGGGTCAACTCTAATACAGGCTTTATAAGTTTAAAAGGGAACCCATAATGTATTTTATATTGTAATTTCTAAAATAAACAATTTTGAATATTTTTTTTTTATTATCAAATAATGCATACATAAAGTAAAAAATATAACTGTGAGTAAAATGTGAAGTGATTTATGTCATAAACTATTATTAAAACTTTAATTTAGTATCAACTGGGTCACTTTTAGCATAAATACTGGGGCTGTGATATTACATGAAACTTTGGTGACAGGTTGCTAGCCCATCGCCTAATAGATTCTATTTTTCCTAGTTCTTAAGTCGCCTCCTGCGACATGCTGGGAAGAACGGCAGCTAGTTAGCATCATTTTTCGTCACAGAGTAGCACAGGACATAGTTGCTATAATAATAATAATAATAATAATTGGACATTATTACACCAATTGAACTAGCCCCTTGGCAAGTACATTTTAAGACTTGTGTTAAGGGTACTAGCCGACGTATATTTAAGAAATGTATACATATTATATATACATAAATATACATATATATAGCATACATAATCAACGACCAGACTGGAAAGCAGTAGAAAAGCGTAGTACTTAACTCTGTCTCCAACGGGAATCAAACCCGGGACTAGCGTTCAGGTATCTAACCGATCGAGCCACGGATGTCGTCGCTATAGTAAAAATAAAGACAATATTTTAAGTATAAATTATTTATTGTATATTAATAATTGCTATATTTATTGTTTATAAGTCTTTAATTTCAAACCTTTATTTAACACTAGTAAAACAGCTAACATATTTTCTATCTATTTATATAATAATATATTTCATCATTAATCCTATTCAAATAGTAAAGTGAGGTTTTTTGGTCGTATTTGTAGAACATAACTAAAGTTGAATATCAGTGGCCATCAATTATCTCTGCCATGGAATAATTAATAAGAGGAGTGGGCCTTACGCAGTATTTGTATGGAAACTAGCGTGGCTTACGCGGGGTGAAACGAGGTACGCGAGATGGAGGGGAGATATTACAACCAATAAAAACACAGCATCGGCCAATCAAATCAGGTATATTCTTTCTACTACACATTTTTAGACTCCGCACCAATTAAAACACGCCATTTGGACTCCGCACTGCGTAATAGGGACCGCTCCTTACGCCGGGTCCTCTTTGTATTTGGTTCGTGGTCTCTGCCTATACCGTCAAGGACTTAGAGGCGTGTATATACGTATGTATGTACATTACATATGTATATGTATCACGGAAAAAAATACATGAACTTTTTGATGTTACGAAAAAAAATGGCAAAATTTCTGTTTCCCTTTTTAAATCTTATCTCCAACTGACCTCACTGTACTATCATTAATGCTATTGTCATAATTTACAATTGACTCAGCATATACATACGTTTCACGGCTACAACCTCAGAAAGAGTAGACAGAACCTTGGTAGGAATTATTCAGTCACCATTGGAATTAAGAAACTATTTGAAAACAAACGCGTTCAAGACCATTAATCCTTGCGGGGTAGTCAGAGGTTCAGGTATCCATCTCCGCGATTGCAAAGGTAGCAATTCTATGGACACCTCGAAGCCACGTGTTAACCAGATAGTTAGCACTCAATGTGACAAGTTGGAAGCCATTAAATAAGAGTCAGTATTAATGAAATTGGAATTAATTGCAGGAATTGATTTAATAGCAAACAACGTTAAAATGACCCTTGCCTCATTAGTTTACTCATAAGTATTAAGCATCGTGAGGTAACCTACCAGTTCCACGAACAGGTATTAGTGAGTGCTTGTAAATGGCGACATAGCTAACCATCTGTCATATTCAGTACTTACTATCTGCTACAAGTGGTTGGAGGTGACCATAGAATAACTATTTCGGCAATTGCAGTGACATCCCATCATCTGACTACACCGCAATGGTCGTGAAACCGTTTTTATTTAGTTTAATCTTTTCTCTTAACACCTTCTTCTGGTATAGTCAGTAGTCGAGTAACCTTAAGGTATTAATACGATCATTTTGATTAATGAACTACCAATGAATATAAAGGTAATTTGCTAACTAAGCATTTCCAATTTAAATTACCAAGGTTTCTGTATTCCCTTAAGGATTATAGCGCTGTGACGCGGCAGTTTTAGAAATGGCGTTGTCTTATCTACAGTTCTTCTCTGGAGTTGATGATCTTGTAAAAGCTATGGCTCAGGAGCATCATGTAAATGTTGAGGCCTGCAAAAAATAATTCATATTTATATTCAACTGAATTTTGAAACATATTTCAATTAAACGGTTACGTACGGGCCGGCCCATACGACATATGACAGTCAGATAGACGCCATATTAACAAAGGGTGTATTTTTTAGTTAGAAGTATTTACATATAACCGCCGAGTGTATATGAGGAGGTGTATGAGTGTCAATGAAACAAAAGCGATCGGTCAGGAGCGGGACAAATGGGGTTCCGTGATCTCTGCCTACCCCTCTACATGGAAACAGGCGTGACGTGTATGTATGTATGAATTGTAAAAAGTATAGTAGTAAGTAAGTATGGTAGTACGCTCTCCTGCTAGATGGACCGAAGACCTGAAAAAGGTCGCAGGCAGTGGCTGGCTGAGGGCCACGAGTGATCGTGTTTTGTGGCGTACCCTTGGGGAGGCCTACGTCCAGCAGTGGACTGACATAGGCTGATTAGTTGAAACTGAATTCTGTAGCGGTTATGGCATAGCAAAGGAATCAATAATACAATTCGATATATCGAAATACTATTGTACGCCAGAAGAGGCAGCCCATGCTGAGATTTATTGTAATAAATAAAGTTTCTTTGTCTTTGAAAATGCAATTTTCGCCTGAAGCAGTACCAATGGAGATAGAAATATTTGGACTATACCCTTATATACTAAGTATTTAGTCGCCTCCTACGACATGTCAGGAAGAACTTCAACTAGGTTCATTTTTTATGTCCCAGACTAGTAAGAGACTTTGTATGTATGCATGTACCTATAATATTTGTATACAGTGTGTAATGGTCGTGATAAAAGTGATTGCATTGACCAATTGACCTTTTCAGATAAGTGACAAGTATAATGTTTCTAATAAAAAATAAAAAGCTGAAAAAATAACAACAATTACTCACTGGGTATTATCCCAAATTAAATAACAAATAAATAAAATAAACAATAATAAATAAATATTATTTTAATTAGTTTTAAGTTTGTAAATATTTTGTTAGTTTTAATTCCTTGTTTTATTGTATATAACTTAAATATGAATTTATGAATAAATATTTCTTCTCTCAAAAAAACAAAAAAAAACACGTCACGATCGTTATAGAATAGAGGTTCACAGGTGGCTTATGGCTACATCAAATTTAATTTTCAACAGATAGTCAGCTTCCGACTTGGTAGATTATTGCCTATTACGATCAATATTTATGAAGCAAATTATGAATCAAATAGAAAATTTTATAATACTTATATGTATTTATCACACAAGTGAAATTATCCTCTTGTTACGTACATCTACGATTAAAGGTTCAAGAAAAAACCATTCATAAATATTTCAGTTTGAATCAGGCAAATATAATATATGCATTCTCGTCCTTCAATCCTTTTGGGGTAGACAGAACCTCAGGAAACACGATAATATCACCTAGGTCACTTCTTAGCATGAACATTGGGGTTGCGATAACATTTCGTAAATTTGTGACAAGGTGCTATCACATTAGTCGCCTACTATGATATGTCGCAAAGTAATGCACTTAGTTATCTTTTTATCTGCGTATACGTATAAGCTGTACGTAGTATGAAGAACAGAAGAGCATGTTCGAGAGTGTTAATGGATGTGAGTGAAGCAAGAGAGATTGGTCAGGATCGTTCCAGATGGCGATCTGTTATATCCTATCCCTGTGAGCGATGAGGCTTATGCCATCCTTCCTTATCACCAGTATTTCGCAGAATTCATCCTCATACATTGTTACAGACAATAACACCATACACACTAGACAAAGGGATAATTCCTTATCCAGACTCAAAAGAGAGCACATTATATTTTAATCCTGTTTTTTCATTAATATTATAATAAATTTATTATTTAATAAATGAGAAAAGTGTTTAAAAATCCTCACTCTAACAGATCGATAATCTCTTCCCATCTCCTTAGGGACGTAGAGGCGCGAATATATGTATGTTATAACTTTATGTATGTCCCAGTATATAAAGGTACTGACCTAGGTATATGAGTTCCATGACAATGGTGGCAGCGCTGTACTCCATGATGTGGATGGAGAAGGCGAACGAGTGCAGCAGGAAGAACACCAGCCACATGATGAAGTAGGCCTTGATTATGCCCTTCCGTTCCTGGAATGGGAATACTTGGGTATTTACGCTTGTAAGGTAGGCAGAGACTTGAGTGACTTACAACTAGGAAGGTCTTAAGAGCCTATAGTAACGATGACGTAAGACTTCTCGCGACCACGGCCTATGCAACTGGGTCGAAACGTCGGGCAAAATAAAGGTAATCAGATGTCTTTATTAATTTATCGTGGAACGACCCGGTCTCACATAGTAAATAAAATGAGTATAAATCGCGAATGTTTAAAAATAACTGTAGCAACTATTTTCACCAGGTGTCCAAGTGTTCACAAATAGCGATTGTATGTCTTATCAATTAGAGTTGATAGCTGTACTTCGCGAGTAAGTAATTGTAAGTATGTTTAATTGAAGACAATTCACCAGAAGATTTTAATCACTTGTTCCCAAGTGTCTTCAATACCGGTACTCTCTTTGACTCTTCCATAGAATATATTTGGGTTATGCATTTTACGAGAAAGCGGGACCTATCACGTATATTTTACAAACATAGAATTACCTGTGCTATCCAATTTATGGTTTATCTATAAACATACTTATATTTACGCGATCTAATCCCTTCCGAGAGAGAAGGACTAGCTAGCCCATCACCCTATTGATTATATTAGCCCATAATTAGTTTGCCCATAATTTATTAGTCATTGTATTTTCTCCCCAGATTTGCAATCCATATATGTGCATATACACTCACGTCCTAAAATCATTATTAGTCATTAAATCCTTTTCTGGGTGGACTGAACCTTGGATATATGAAAACATCTCCTTGGTCCCTCTAAAGATCCCATCGCCCTAAAGAGTCTATATACCCCTTGTCCCTTAGTCGCCTCCTACGACATGCCGGGAACAACGGCTACATTCTTTTAACATCTCAGTTAAGCACGGGGTTGGCATTGCTACAATATGATTATGATGGATGTTGTGATGTCTTGCATCTTTGTAAATACAGTGAATTTGATTTAAATTTTAGTATGTTATCTTTATCGAAGTCAAATGTTTTTATTCAACATAAGTACAAGTACACTACATTCATTGAAAGTCAAATCATTTGCCTGACACTAATTGTCTCTTAGCCTTGAAATTCTACTGTTAGTTCGGAAGCCCCAGCTCGGTGAAGAACCAACAAGAAACTCCGGCTTTCAGGATTTTTGCCCATTGCCAGTTACAAAACCAAATTATAACAAAATTAATTTTGCACATATAGCTTAGATGCATTCATTGCCAACCCTGAGCATCGGCAAGGTAGTCTCCGACCGCGTAGTAAGCGCCCTGGACTAGTCGGCCCTTAGTTATCAATTTAGGTAAGGGCAATTGCGTAACAATAATAATAATAATATTTGGACATTATTACACCAATCGAACTAGCCCCTCGGTAAGTACATTTAAGATTTGTGTTAAGGGTACTAGTCAACGTATATTTAAGAAATGTATACATATTACATATAGATAAATACATATATAGCATATATAATCAACGACCAGACTGGAAAGCAGTAGAAAAGCGTTGTTCTCAACTCTGCCTCCACCGGGAATCGAACCCAGGACCCCACGATTAGCTAGATTAGATCAGGTGTCTAACTTATAGCGCCCCGGACTAGTCGGCCCTTAACTATAGTCTTAAATTAAGGTAAGGCCAATAGCGTAATTGCGTATTGAAAGATACTTACATGAATGACCCCAATAATAAAGACAATGTCGAAGAGGAACTTGGCCAAGACCATGATGGTGAGGATGATGGTCAGGGCGTAGAAGCCCGTCATCTCCTCCGTGATTTCAGGGTCGTAGGAGCTGTCGGCGGCAGACATCTTGGCGCCTTCCATCACTGCTACCACCACCATCCACACGAACAGCACGAAGGAAAGGAACTGTAACATGGTAACTCAAATTACATTAGAGCGGCTGTAGCCCAGTGGGTAAGACCTTGGACTTCTTATGAGCTTCTAGGTTCGAATCCCGGCTCTGGCGCGTACCAATAAATGACATTTAAATATGTGATTTTCTCTACGTACTAAAATTATTGTCACTAACGGTGAGGAAAAACATGGTGAGGAAACCTGCCTATCCCGCGGGATAGATAGCCAGTGTTTATATACGGCGATACGGTTCACTACCTATCACGTTGGGTGCTGTCAATCTAGCAGCAATATGAATGATGATATATATTTATGTTATATGTAAATAGTTTATGTGTGTTGTACATTCAAGTGCTAGTCTGGGAAGTAAAAAGAATGCTAACTAGCTGCCGTTCTTCCCAGCATATCGTAGGAGGCGACTAAGAGACGGACTGTCAGTGGAATCTGTTCGGCGATGGGGTGGCAACCTCTCACCAATGTTCTATTCGACATCACAACCCCAATATTCATGTTAAAAAGTGACGAAGGAGATATTAACGTATCACCGAGGTTCTGCCTACCGTAAGGGATTAAAGGACGTGAATGAATATGTTATTGTAAGCTACTTGTTCAGATAAGTTGGTTGCCTGTCATAGGCTGGTAATAAAAGTTTAAACTCACAGCGCTGGTACAACCCATGACGATGTTGCCAGTCTTCAGATCCAGAACGAAACAGCAAGTCTCCAGCTGTGGCAACCCCATTTTCACCTGGAAAATATAAAACATACTTTTAGGCTTAAACTTATAGGTACTTACTAAACTAAAACAAAACAAACGCTTTGACGACCACTAGCCCTTGCGCGGTAATGAGTTATTCAGGTTTCCATCTCTGCAATTGCAGAGGTAATAATTCAATGGCCACCTCAAATGCAAGTCTTGAATAGATAGTCAGTACTTAATGTGATGCGTGGTAAGCCGTATCGCCCTTTATAAGTACTACTAGCGACCCGCTCCGGCTTCACACGGGTATAAAATATATAGCCTACTCTACTATTTAATGGATGTTATTATACATATAAACCTTCCTCCTGAATCACTCTATCTATTAAAAAAAAACCGCATCAAAATCCGTTGCGTAGTTTCAAAGATTTAAGCATACAAAGGGACATAGGAACAGAGAAAGCGACTTTGTTTTATTCTATGTAGTGAAGTAGGTACTATTAGTTATTCAGGGAACAGATAGGTTTCGTTATTATGTTTTGCCTCACCATAGTATTCTAATCTAATCTAACAGTCTGTAACCTACACCATTGTTTATACAGTAACATACGTAGGAATTCTGTTTAAGTGTACTTGATTCCTCATATCACTTTGGGGATGGATAGCACATATAAGATATATCTACTGTCAATTTTGAAATTATTATAGTAAGTTAACGATGAGAAGATATGTATTGTTTGTACTTGAGCCGACATAACCTTACTGGTGAATGGCTCATTAAAAAAACAAAAAAAAGATTTCTATAAACGAATAAAAAATACTGGTGACGATACCTACGTATCGTTTATTAAATTATTTTAACCTCTAGTCTCTTAGTTGCCTTCTACGACATGCCAGAAAGAAATGCAGTTTTACACATTCAAAATTCTTTTCAAAAATACTGTAAATTTGCAACGCAACATTATCCCATTCATATTTCCGATGATTTACAGTCAAGCAAAGGTTCAAGGACTCAATTAACTATTATATTTAAAATCTTCATTTTCAATTCAATTTCTGTCTGGTCTAGCGGGTAAGTGACGTGAGGCTTAACTATATATACGTACACTTATGTGTACTTATACTTATGTATAAGCTTAAATTTACCAAGAAGATTTTCTGTCGATCTTTTCCTTCATTGTTAAACAATACAAACTTAATAAGCTTACCTATTTATATACGTTTTCTGAGTCTAGACGAAATAATATTATTTTGTTTCTTCCACACACTTTCACTTCGACTCAACTGATTTTGGAGGCTGTAGTTTCCGCGTTTACATTGAGTGACAAAGATTATTTATTACATAAATGAGATGCACGATTTAACTTATATTATACTATATATTATATTATATATATTTAACTTATATACATAATAATATCTTACTTGGTATGTAAATAGTATGACTGCGTTTTGAAGGGGACTAGGGGTCACTGGAAATGTTGTCAACGAAAAACGATATACTTAATCAAGGCGATATGTATACAAAAAACTTATTTGATTATTAGTTAACTTACTCTTGTATTAAAGATATAACAAATTTCTCTGAGAGGCCTCAACTCTTGTACCATCTGCCTCCCTCTTTATTCTTTGCTAACTGCAGGCGCCTCTCAGTCTACGAAATAGATCAATATCAGACTGTTTCCATTGAGAGAGTTTCCCCAATTTTTCTTCAGATGTCACCACAATACCACTATATACATAAGAGTATTGTAATATACACAATATGCAGAAAAGGGTTGTTAATGAAAATCTTAATTAATTGTTATAAGTTTAATAATTAGTACTATTATTGTCCAAAAAGATTAATTACTCTTTAACGATTGGTCGCCTCCAATGACATGCCGAGAAGAAAGGCAGCTAGTAAGCATTCTATTTACAAGCTTAGTTAAGAACTCTCTAAGTTTTAAATCCTATCTATTGGGCTATGGCCTAGCAACTGGTCATCTCTGTTCTATATTTGATCACACTTCCAACATTAATGCTAAAAACGATCAAGGAGTTTTATTATGTCCTCCATATTCTTTTTACTTTTTACCCGAGAGGGATTAAAGAACATGAATGTTTACAATCTTATACTGTTATGTATAGTAACTTTGGTCCTGGTAATAGTTCTATATAAGTCTGGGACTAAAAAGAATGTTGGTAGCAGCCGCTTTTCTCACCATTTAATGAATGATAAGTTAAATATAAGTTACGAGTATATTGAATAATATTTAATTTCAAATTCCTTCAAATAATCTTAATTGCACTGAATCGCATGTTTGTTTCGGAATGTTTTACTTATAAACACTTACGTGTAATTATATTGAAATGTAGTTAGTACAAATCCGGCGTTTAGACTGTAATGGATATTGAAATATTAGATTTAGTATCTTGCTGAGTGTTAAATCCTTTGGGCCTGCTTTGAAAATGGATCGTGTAAAATTCAGTGTTAATGGTATTCATTATTCAGGTTAGTTCTTAGTACTATTTAATTTTATATTATGGTACTTTACGCTGGTACTTTAGAAATTAGTTAATTAAGATTAAAAGATGACATATCGAAGAATTCGACGAAGCTCAGTTGTTTGGGGCTTGACTCTGGGTTGACTTGGGTACAGGGTTCAAATCCCGCTTGAGTATGTACCAATGGAAATGAAGTTTAATTAATTTCTATGTACATTTTTGTAATAAAAATACATTTACGAAATACGTCGAATATATAATACTACGGTGACGGAAAACATCGTGAGAAAACCTACCTGTTCTACGAACGGAATGGTTGTAAATGGTGTCATGGCTTACCACCTGTCACATTGAATACTGGCTATCTGGCCAACACGTGGGTTCGAGGTGGCTATATAATTATCACCTTTGCAATTGCGGATATGGACACCTGAACCTCTGACTACCCCTATCTACTTCTCATATATGCTCTTCCGTTCTTCACGCTATGTACACTAGTAACGTAAGTACTCTTAGATAGACGTAGCTATTAGATAATAGAATAGCATTAATCTACCGTGGCATGAATACCTTATACATAATACTCATTTCGTTGAGGTAAATATTTGCAAGGTGTCAACGCAAAATCGCAATCCAATGCAAAATCACATCACATTCGATAACTCAAGAGTCAATGTATAAGTCAATCCATTCTCAATCCCATACATTATTATTTATCGCCTTAGCTTGAAACTAGCTGGCTAAAGACCTATATTGGCCTATTTCCAGATATATGTAATATTCAAGTTGAAGTTACAATTAATGATGGACTCTCAACATACTAGTATTAATTATGGTTCATTTTATTAAAACGCTGTATATAAAGAAAAATGAACTAGTCTAAAATAAAAATATAAAAAGACTATAAGTGTAAGTATTTTTATTTATTTAGATTATTAAGTTTTATGTATTTGTCTATTGAAACTCATGTGTTTGATTGAATTACCTATATGTATGTATGTATAAATATTTATGTGTATATAATATATATATATATATATATATATATATATATATATATATATATATATATATATATATATATATATATATATATATATATATATATAAATCTTATGTATAAACTTTGCTATTTAACTCGTGCCCTCTGCGGCTCAGGCGGAGGATTGGCGTTGTGGGCTTTCGCCTGCAACATATGCTGAGCCAGGGCCCTTTCACAGTGACAGTGCAGTATCGTGTCTTGTCTATTCGTGAATCTTTAAGAGATGTGTTTAAGACAATAAATATCTCACTGTGGCTTCTCAATATATATATGATAACTTAGTCTATGTTAAAAAAAATATTAATGATTACAGGCTTGTAAGAGACATGCATAATTGTAACACACGCAATAAAAATAAATTGTATTATAGTGGCTCGAGACTAAAAAGAATAAACAATTCGTTTATGGGCCTGGGCATAAAAATGTATAACAAACTTCCAGTGGCTATAAAGTCCTTACCTCTAGACAAATTTAAGGTTTGCACTAAAGCGACTTTGATCGGGAAGGGCTACTACAAAGTGAAAGATTATCTAAATGATGTAATGTGACGTTTCATCTTGGTGTGAATGCAGCCTCACGATGCATGTTCTTATTGGGACACCTTTAATATGTTGTTCATAATATTCGTTAGTTGCTTGTTAGGCTGCAGTCTCATTCTGATGGATTATTTAATTAAGTTGTTATATTGTATTGAAATATGTCTGCAGAGTTTCTTGGCATTTCTTCTTTGCAGGATTTTGCTTTACGAAATGCCATTAGTTTAATTAGATTTATTTAATTTTTTTATTTAAATTGATTAACTGTAATGACAACTTTTCCGGTGGAAATGTTTTTTTTTTTGATCTTCAATAAGTGATTTTATAATCCTCATATTGAATAAAGAGCATTTCATTTCATTTCATTTCATTGTAATAAAAAATGTTTTTGTACCTGTGCTGTTTTCGTGAATAATTTTTTTTTCTATCCTATTCTAAAGTATTATATATTTCCCAGTAGGTCCCGAGGCAGATACCAACCTGTTCCTGGTGGACTTCATCAGAAGCCAGTTGCAGCTGCCTGGCACCAAGTACATGTGCCGGGAGGGCGGCTGCGGGGCCTGCATTGTGGCGGTGACTATCCGGAGACCAGGGGGCGGGAAGCAGACGTTTAGCGTTAATTCTGTGAGTTATTACATGTTATATATACTTACTAAGGCGGACTATTACCAAGAAACTTTTGTAATAAAATTAGTCCGCATTTGACGAAATTTACACGTAAGAATACAATATATAGTCTTTCTAAGAACTCCGCAATTGCGGATATGCACACGAGAAACTGGGACTACCTCTTGTCTCGAACTGTATGTATATATTCTCTATCTTATTATATTCTTATTTATTTATCTGTATCTGCTCAATCAATGATCAAAATTTATAAACCTACTTCGTGGGCATAGCATGAAAAAATGTATATTATCATTTCCAATCATAATAACTGTACAAGTATATCATGTGATAAAATATATTCATAAATATTCACGTCCTTTAATCCCTTTCGGGCGGATAGAACCTTGGAGACATAATAATATCTTCCAGGTCACGTTTTATCATGAATATTGGGGTTGTGATGTCATAATGGAACAATGATGACAGGTTGCTAGCCCATCGCCGAATTGATCCCATTTACCCCTAGTCACTAGTCGCCTCCTATGATATACCAGGCAGAACGTCTGTACTGTACGATCTGTACATCTAATAGTCTCTGTCTATCCCGACAGGCGTATTAATGGTATCATATCTACTTCTCATATGATAAGCTTCACTACATAGTATAAAACAAAGTCGTTTTCTTTGTCCCTGTGTCCCTTTGTATGCTTAAATATTTGAAACTACGCAACGGATTTTGATGCGGTTTGTTTCAATAGATAGAGTGATTCAAGAGGAAGGTTTATATGTATAATAACATCCATTAAATAGTGGAGTAGGCTATGTATTTTATACCCGTGCGAAACCGGAGCGGGTCGCTAGTAGCTTATAAAGTGTTTAAATTCCCCAGTGCCTAGTGCTGGTAACCCAATGCCAAGGGTGGGAGGTGACGACGGTGGAGGGCATCGGGGACCGGCTGCGGGGCTACCACCCCGTGCAGAGGGCGCTGGCGGAGTACAGCGGCTCCCAGTGCGGCTACTGCAGCCCCGGATGGGTCATGAGCATGTACAGGTATCAACCCACAGTCACCTTTAGCTATCTGTAGAAGGGTGACGTCAGAAGTACCTATATATGAGGCTGTATGGACGTCAAGGAGAACAATGATGGTCCATGACTTGTATCCTCTCTTTTCGGAGACGGAAATTATGTTCGTACAGTCACCGCTAAAAGTGCAGTATCAGTAGCGATTTATAAGGTTTACGTTTATAAGAACAGAAGACAATATTATACATTTTAAAACTGTCTCCACTATGTATTGTCATGACCACTACACGTTCGTGTGCTTCGAAAGTTAAGTAACTGGGACTGCACTTTGAGCGTTGACTGTACATATGTATAATAAACCATATCTATCATAGGTAGTAAGAAGCATGTTTTATACATTCCAAAAGAAGTAGATATTCGGCACGAAACATCTCCTGTCACGTATGGTAACTTATTATCTAGTGAAAGTTAGTTATTCCCTATCATCTTATTATGGGCGTACGTAGTATGAAGAACCAAAAAGCATGTATAAGAAGGTTAAGGTGTGTGGGTGAAGGAAGAGAGACTTGTGAGGATCGTTCCAAGTGGCGATCTTTAGTCTGTGCCTATCCCGTTAGGGACGTAGAGCCGTGAATATATGTATGTGAGTTAATGCCTATCCCTTATATGTTAAAACGTATTATGAACCCGAACCAGTACTTCAGGATGTTTGTTATCACCGGAAAAGTAGCTTACAATAAGAAAGACTTATTTCTGTAATTTTGTTTACCAAATACTAATGTTTTTGGATTTCCATCAGTTTCCTCGAGTCCAGAAACTACGACGTAACCCGCTACGATATTGAAGATGCTTTTGCCAGCAACACTTGCAGATGCACTGGCTACAGACCCATTCTTGAAGCCTTCAGAACCTTCGCCAAGGATGCACCAAAGCCTCACTTAGCAGGACCGAAAGATCCTATAAAAATCAATGATGATCCTAAGGAAATTCTTGACATTGAAGATCTGAGTAAATGCAAGAGAGATTGTGCAGGTTGCAAGAAACCCTGCCGTGAAAATGATTGGTATGTGGTTGAGACAGATGAAGTGGAATCGGATGGGCCAATGTGTATCAAGCTGAAGGATGACAAAATGTGGTACTGGGTTACTAGTGTCAAGGATATCTTTGATGTGTTTTATAAAGAAGGGACTGATTCCTACAGATTCGTTGCTGGGAACACTGCTAGAGGTATGAGCAATTTTATTAATATTTATTTTCATTTGTTTTGTCAACTCATTTGTCATTATTATTACACAGTTCTCTTTTTTAATATTACCGTAATATTTTACTTGCAAATCAAGTGCTTTTATATCATATATGATTGAGTTGCATAATCATGACTTTTATATAGTCTTTCAATTATTCGTATTCTATGTACGAGTTCGTTACCTACATACACTTATTTCTTGATTTTGGAAATTGGCCTTATTATCTTTGATGATAAATGATTCGCAATCTGCATTTTGTTTATCATTCTAGGTGCCTACCACATTCTGGAGTATCCAAGAGTTCTCATATCCATCAGTGGAGTCAATGAACTGAAAGGCTACTACATGGATCAGAACCTGGTGTTAGGGGCTGGTAACACCATCACGGAGCTGATGGATATATGCCTCTCTGTATCTCAGAGTGACCAGTACTTCTTTTATCTGAAGGACGTGTATGACCACTTGAATCTGGTTGCTCATTATCCTGTGAGGAATGTAAGTAGAAATCGATTTAAAAAACCAGAAGTCTCTTTCAATTATCAAAGTTCTGCGTGTATTGATGTTATGTTATTTGTACACGTGATTAATCAACGATGTATATGATTAATCGACGAATTTGTAATATAATAATAATTGGGACAAAATTGCTCCAATTGAACTAGTCCCTTGGTAAGTTCTTGTAAGACTTGTGTTAAGGTGTAAATGGCGATGGATCACCATCTATCACTTTGTCATCTGACCAAACGTGGGTTCCGTTTGACTTGTCGTCGTAGTAACTTCGACACTGTAGTACCTCACTACTTAGGGTATCAATCTATCAATAGCGTAACGTATAATTTCTTCTTCATTTCAGATTGGCACCATAGCAGGAAATTTGATGATTAAACATGCGCAGCCAGAGTTCTCTTCAGACCTGTTCCTGCTCTTTGAAACTATTGGCGCTTATGTGTCCATACGTGAGTATTTACTAAAGATATAGGGTTCATTTGGTGGTTTTGAATTTAGCTAGAACCTAAGACCATATGTCTTGCGTTTAAAGTATACGATCTTTTTGAGTTTGAGTTTGAAATTCTATCACCAACTATTCTATCTTAACCAATCCAGATTCGGGTATATACAAAAAGAGAACAAAAGATTTTGTGGGTGGAACTCCGGTCCGGTCCGGTCCGGTCGTTCATTTTATAGCATATTACGGAAGTTTTGTATTATTTATTGTTACAGAAACCATGCATGGGACGACCTTATCTGTGCCACTAGAAGATTTCCTAAAATTGGACATGACTGGGTGTGTCATAGTCAACGTCCTTCTGCCACCACTCTCGTTCCAACATAAGTTTGTTACGTACAAAGTTAGTATTCGATAAACATTATTTATCTTTGTAAGGATTTTCAAAATACATCTAGTGAAAGATTCTGGGCATTTAGATGCTTTATTGCTATAGTTTCAATAATAATAAACAATAAATGTCAGATTCTAACAAGTTTAAACTTCACCCATAAGTCTAAATTAAAAAAAAACGACTTTGTGTTTTTTTTTGTGATTTTTGGAAGAAATTTTAGCACAGCCGGTAACCTTTGGAAGAATATGTGACTGTCTAGAGTACACGTTAATAAGGTGGCAGTAGCCAAACTTGGAACTAAATTTGACGTTTCCGCCATTGCGTGTTATTTTGTATGAAAGGTAAATTTAGTATTACCAGCGTTGTGTTTTTTGCCCACTCTTTGTAATTTTTATGTTTGTTAAGGGTGATTATAATAAATTGATTTCTGGAGTTTCTTGTTAGTTCTTCTCCAAGGGTCTCCGCTGAACTTCTTCTTCTCAATCGTTACGCTCTTATCAGAGCGGTCGTGGTCTTCATGACGTGGCATCTTGAGCAGCCGAAATGGTTGGTGAACTAACCTCGGTAAAAATATGTAAAGACAATGCTCAGTGCCATGTTTGAAATAGTTTTTTTACATACATACATACACATCACGCCTGATTCCCTGTAGAGGGGTAGGCAGAGATCACGGATCCCCATTTGTCCCGATCCTGACAGACCTCTTTCGCTTCATTGACATTCATACATTCTCTAATACACTCTCGGCGGTTATAGGTACTCCTAACGTCACCTTTTTTCAATATAGCGTCTATCTGACTGTTACATATATGTCTTATTAGGCCGGCCCCTACGTAACCGCCCTTCCACTTCACTCATATATATTCCTTTTGTCAATATATAGTTTTTTTAATTTGTACTTAGATCATAAAATAACTTTCAAAGAGAGCTTATGATAGGGCCTATTTTGAATAAAAATATTTTGACTTTTGACTTTGGTATATTAATTTGTTTTATTTGAGTTTATAGCTCTGCAACCAAAGATCGTTACAAATGAAACCTCAATATAATGTATCGAGCCGTATGGCACAGTGAGTGCTAGTTTTGGCGTGTTTACTGGCAACACTGGATTACGCGACTGTGGCGACGCCTCCAACTGCCACCTTATGTGGCGGGTACTCTAGTATACATAGTCATGGATATTGTACTATATAATCAGAGAAAATTATAGGCGTATCGTATGTATTTTCCCATGATAAATGAAAACAAAGAATTTTTCCTTTCTTAAATTTGACGTAGCTCAGTTGTATGGGGCTTGCCTCTGTACCAGTGGGTGTAGGGTTTAAATCGCACTTGAGCATGTACCAATGAAAATGATGTATAATGAATCTGTATGTAAATTTTCGTAAATTGAAAAAGTAATAGTCAATGCTTGTAAATGGAGACATGGCTTACCACCTGTCATATTCAGTACTGACTATCTGGTCAATACGTGGATTCGAGGTGTCTATTGAATCATTACCTTAGCAATTATGGATACGGAAACCTGAACCTCTGACTACCACGCAAGTGTTAATAGTCGTGAACGAGTTTATCATTTTTTCCTTACAGATAATGCCAAGAGCTCAGAACGCCCATGCCCAAGTGAACGCCGGGTTCCTGTACCATGTCCACGATGACTATGAGACAGTAGTCACTGCCAGAATAGTCTTCGGAGGAATATCAGCTGACTTTGTGCATGCGACTAAAACAGAAAGTTGCTTGGTTGGTAAAAACTTGTTTAAAAATAGTACTCTTCAGGAAGCCTTGAAGGTTTTGGATGAAGAGATCGTGGCTGCGGAAATACCTGGGGATATGAAGCCGGAATTTCGTAAGAAGCTAGCTTTGGGACTATTTTATAAGGTTTGTTAAAGTGAAACTTTTATTACATCGTCGCAAACTCATCTGTTTATTGCATGTCGCGTGAACCATTAACCAGCGCTTCCTTTTCGTGGCGCTGTGACATTTACATACTTGACATCCTTAATGCTACAGAATTATCATTTTACGGCCTTTCGATTTTATCACTTAAGAATTCATCACATAATGATAAATAATCGTACGAAACTAATTTCGATATATATGTATACATACAGTTAGCTTTGAGTGTTCTACAGATATTAGATTAGTTAATGCAATAGGAGTCTTCTCCAGGTTTGTCACTCACGAATATGAATTATCCACTAACTTTGGAACTAAAACTTGTAATAATAAATTCATCTACAATTTCTAATATTTGTTTAATGGTCAAATCAGTGTAGCAATGTATTTTGTTTCAGGGTCTGCTATCTTTAGCTCCAAAGGATTACGTGAACCCAAAATACCATTCAGGCTCTCGGGATCTGCGGAAGACCAGACCAGTGTCTCAGGCCAAGACTAAATACGACACCAACCCGCTAGTATGGCCTATCACGGAACCATTACCCAAATCGGAATCACTGATCCAATGTTCTGGTGAGGCCAAATATGTGAATGACATGCCCAAACAGCCGGGGGAGTTGTTCGTGGCATTCGTGACTTCAGATGTCGCTACTGGGGAAATTGAGCACATTGATCCTACTCCTGCTTTGGTAAGTTAATAATAATGTAGATAGAAATCGCGTTCACGACCATAACCCGGGTAGTCCGAGATAGTCAGAGGTTCATGTTTCCATCTTTGCAATCGCGGAGGTATTAATTGTATGACCACTTCGCACCCATGTGATAAGCCATGTCGCCATTTTCCAAGCATTAACTATTTAACTGTTAAGAAAACAGGTAGGTTTCCTCACTATGTATTTGGTGCATTTCGCAAATGTATTTTCATTACGAAATAGACATAGAAATAATGCAGAGTCAAGCTTCAAACAACTGTGCTACACTGAATTCTATACATTATATTTCATTTATCTATAATAAAACGTAGTGATTATAGTTTAAAGATTTTTTTAAATATCTAAGAAAATAAGTAATTTTTATTCCAGAGCATTCCTGGAGTACTGAAGTTTTTCTCAGCCAAAGACATACCAGGAACCAACAACTATCTTTCCTTAAAAGCCCCAACATCCTTTGTACCCGAAGAGATATTGTGCAGTGGTAAAGTGAAGTACTACGACGAAGCCATAGGCATCATTGTTGCCGAATCAGAAGCTATTGCCAACAAAGCCGCTCTGCTAGTTAATGTTACATACAAAACTAATAAGACACCTCCTATATTGACCATAGATGATGCAAAAGAAAGAGCAGTTGACAGGATTAAGCTATATACGACAGTGCCAGCTAGGGACCGCGGAGCAGATACAACGAAAGTGATAAAGGGAAACTACAACATATTCTCTCAATACCACTTCACCATGGAATGCATCAGTTGTGTCTCGAAGCCCAGTGAAGAGGGCATCGAGGTGTACCCCACGTGCCACTGGGGAGACTTGGTGCAGTTGTCAGTGGCGGAATCGCTGGCTCTCAATGAGAATAAGTAAGCTGGTTTTTTCATGCTAGTAGAAATTGGACAGATTTTGTTTTCTTAGAGCGCTTAGTTTAGTGATAGTCATTTGATTTAAGATTATATATACATCACACAATGGTATCACGATTGAGAGCGACTAAAAAGTTTTGGCTGTTTAGAATTTCAACATATTATATATACATATTATATTATTATACTATCTACTAACACATTTCAGCTTAGCATGGCGTGTTGTTTCACTTATCCATGTAATATTTTAAAGACCTTACTTTACTTTACCTTGGAACATGCTCCATATAGGGGTTGAATTCAAACCACCTAATTGACAGTAAAATTTACTTTCCTTGCTGCAGAGTGCGCGTATTCGTGGGTCGTCTAGGAGGCTCCTACGGGGTGAAGTTGAACCGGGCCTCCCACATGGCCACGGCGTGCTCTCTGGCCGCCTTCCTCATGAACAAGCCCTGCAGACTGGTGCTCAGCATCCAGGCCAACATGAGGATACTGGGGAAGCGGATGGGGCTTCTGTCGATGCTGAGGTAAGTAGGGAAATTGTGTAGAAACGTACTTACATTTTATGAATTTTATGAAGTTAGTTGAACTTCTGTTAACTTGTGTAGTGAAAATTGAAGCTTGCATGCAAGTAACCTACTTAAATTTTAACAAGGCACCGTGCAACCATTTTTCATTAGACGCAATCGCATTATGTTCATCCATCATTGCATTGGTTGATTTTGTGTTCATAACTTATAAAGATATGAACGACTATATGACGACTAATCCTTTTGCAACAAGTTTCAATAACGTTTTGATTTTAAGGTTGGTGTCAACAACAACGGCGAGGTCCAATACATGGAGTACCACCTGTACCTGAACAACGGCTACGTGGTCTCCGACCCCCAAAGCGCCCTGTGCGTCGCCGCCATCAAGAACTGCTACGACAGCAGGCGCTGGCAGTTCAAGATCTTCGACGTCACCACGGACACTGCGTCCAACACTTGGTGCCGATCTCCAGGTAGAGTGGAATACGCATTCATACTTCACTAATTATAGAAATATCTTTGCACGTTTTGCAGGCTATGATTGAATAGAAAAAGGCATACATTTCAACTTAGAGTTTTGCTCATAAAAATGAGGTAAAAGTGTAACTAGCTAAAATTTACCAAACACGAATCATTCTTCTTCTGTTTTAATTTTCAGATTCTACATCACGCTTAATTGTAACTGTTTTCCACAGGAACGTTAGAATCGATAGCCTTCACAGAATACGTGATGGAACAAATATCCTACGAGATCAACAAAGACCCGATAGAAGTGAGGAGGAATAACTTCGACAAACAATACACGGACGTCACCGATTGCGTGGACACTTTGATCAAAGACTCCGATTACCAAAAGCGCAAACTCGAAGTTGAGAAGTTTAACAAGGAGAACAGGTGGAAGAAACGAGGTCTTCGAGTTGCCATCATGAGTTGGGCTTCAGTCCTCGCCTGTGATTACCAAATCTTGCTCACAGTCTTCCACGGAGATGGATCCGTGGTGGTTTCTCACGGGTGCATAGAAGTAGGGCAGGGAATCAACACGAAAGTGATCCAAGTAGTCGCTTACACCCTGGGTATACCGATATCGAAAATAAGTGCCAAACCCTTAGACGTGGATGTCAGTCCGAACAGTTTCAACACCGGTGCAAGCAGATCTACTCCCGGTGCTATCTTTGGGGCAGTGAAGTGCTGTCAGCTTCTCTTAGACCGTTTGCAACCAATCAAGGAAAGGATGAAGGATGCGACCTGGGAAGCCGTGGTGGAAGAAGCGTTTAGATCAGGTATATGGCGAATAGTATTAAGTGAAGAGTGAAGATAATTGAAGTCATTGTTGTTGTTAGATTGTATGTAGTATCGGCTGTCTAGTTTTTGACACTGCTTTAAAATGTTATCATCATTGATTCTGAAACAACACGATTGAATATGACTGAATATTTTAATAGTTACTCCCTCACAAAAATATTTTTTGGCCGTTTTTGACCCTTTAAACCTACCTAATCCCTTTCATCAACAGGAATCAATCTCCAGACAAGTTTCCATACGAACACCAGTGACCAGTTCGACGACCGAGTGGCGGCTGCGGCCTTGGCTGAGGTGGAAGTGGACGTGTTGACGGGGGAACATGTCATTCTGCGGGTGGATCTCGTTGAGGACGCTGGCTCCAGTGTCAACCCTGCTATAGATATTGGACAAGTGAGTCACTATTTGACATCGGTGAAAGGTTGTAAACCTATTCGTCTAATAGAGGGACTATCTTTTATCACCTCCTACAACAGCCAACATAATCAATCATACTGTGCAGTACGTATAGTCTTATTTTAGTTGTCCAACGATATAGATAGTGACAATCGATTGTTCTTGCTTCATCTACTTCTTACTAACTTCGCCATTAGGAAGATAATCTCCAATTGAATCTGTACTTATCAAGTTGGCTCTACGCGGAATATTTCCTTCCTATTTTTTCTTATTGAAATTCTTTTTTTAGATCGAAGGCGCCTTCATAATGGGCGTGGGCTACTGGACGTCTGAGCACCTCATTTACGACGAGAAGACAGGTGAACTCCTCACTGACAGGACCTGGAGCTACGACGTGCCTCTCGCCAAAGACATCCCTCTGGACTTCAGGGTGCAGCTGAGGAAGAACGCCTACAACCCAAAGGGACCAGTTGGGACCAAAGGTAATATAGCCCAAATCGTACCTTAATGACTACCTTTGCAATTGCGAAGATGGACACCTGAACCTCTGCACTGCTCCGCCACCGACTGCACCGCAATGGTTAATGGTCGTGAACGTGTTTTTTTGTTTGTTTGTCGTAACTTGAATTGTAATTGGTAAACAGAATCGAGAGTAATTTGAATCTGTGATCTCTATCTACCACTCTGTAGGGAGATTGGCATGAGTTGTATGTATGTATCTTTCGGTAACTGCTACAGTAATGGGCACTATAGGGTAATTTAACTGTACAATGGTTACGTTTTATTCAATTTCCTTACCTTACACACTCAGTGCATTGCCGAAGACGCATCTAAAATAGTATTTTTGGGACTACCAATGTTTAGTCTTCTTTGGGAACAACAACGTTAGGAATTCCGACGATAGTCTTGATCCAGATCTTATAATCTCTATTCCGCTAGTCGTCTTCTACTCAAGCCGGGATGAAAGGCAACTATGTAGCTTTATATTGGCGTCAGAGACTAGCTCTTGGTTCTATGTTTCAGCCGTGGGGGAGCCTGCTATCTCCCTGTCCATTTGCGTGGGTTTCGCCATAAGGGAGGCTCTTGCCAGCTCAAGACAAGATTCTGGCTACCCCAGGACTCAGTGGTTTGATGTGGGTAAGTGAACGAACACAGTCACGACCTTTAATCTCTTCCAGGGTGGACAGAATATTCCTGGGAGAGAAATATAACCTAGTTCACTTTACAGGAAAAATATTAGGCTTGTTATGGCGTATGAAACATTGTTGACAGGTGGTTAACCCAGCACCCAATCGATTCCTTATTAATCTTCTTATTCTTAGGCTAAATCTTAGTAACCCCTTTTAAAGTGGAAATAACATCGGATTAATAATATCTCATTGCAAAAATATCTACGTTATGATGTCATTGGAACAAAATAAAAAAGTGACAGGACGCTAGCCTATAGTAATAGATGATACATAGATACACGAGGAGTCTACAAAGATCACGGCTCCCCATTTGTCGCAATCCTGATAAACCACTTTCAGTTCACTGATTTCCATACACCTCCAACAACACTCGGGGATGATGATAATAGACAAAAAGACAAACGCGTTTACGACCATTAACCCATGCGGGGTAGTCAGAGGTTCAGGTATCCATCTAATAATAATAATAAGCTTTATTCATAGAAACACATCGATATACACAGACAGGAAATTAAAAAAAGAAAAAAAAGAGAAAAGAAGTTTATACAAGTAAGTTATTAAATCCTACATGTGCATGTCATTGCCCAGTGAAATGGTCCCAGCTCAGCGTATAAACAATGATTGAAGTACAATCACTGCGCTGATCTTATGCTAGAACCATGAGGGTTATGTGCATTCGCCAAGACAGTTGTACATCTCCGCAATCGCGGAGGTAGTAATTATATGGCTACCTCGAACCTACGTAGTGATCAGATAGTCAGTACTCAGTGTGACAGGTGGCAAGCCATGTTGCCATTTTTAATTCTAATAAATTTAGATAATCTAATAAATAATAATAAAATAATTTATTAATTTTAGATGATGACAATTTTCATAAATATGTTGTTTCAGATGGCCCTTACAACTTGGAGAACAATGTGTTAACCTCAAAAGTGCGGTTAGAGGAGTTGGTTTTTCAATAGCTACCAGCCCCTCGCTTGTCATTTTTTACTGTTATTTGATGTGCAGTATTAAGATACTTAGGACTAGAGCCCACTTAAGATCGATATAGATTAGTCGTCTAGCCGTAAGCGTACTGTAAAAAAGAAGTTTTAATATTTTTTGCATAAACCCTTATTATTCTAATTGTGCATAATACAGATTGGTAAAAGGAATATATGTGGGTGAAGTGGAAGGGCGGTTACGTAGGGGCCGGCCTAATAAGACATATGGCAGTCAGATAGAAGCTATATTGAAAAGGAAGACGTTAGGAGTACATATAACCGAGCCGAATATGTATGAGAAATGCGCTGAGTGTCAATGAAGCGAATGTGGTATGTCAGGATTGCGACAAATGGGCATCCTATGCGTACGGTCTCTGCCTGCCCCTCTACAGGGAATCAGGCGTTTTTTTTTATTATTTATCAAATAAAAGTTTGTGGAAAATATAATTTGTTGTTATTTTGCTTGTAACATTTACTTGCTAACTTTCTACACCCTTTGTGTCAAACGAACCTATGTAAAGAACGAAAATATATAAGATATATGTATAGAACGATAATAAGAATAGAAAGAAAGGAAGAAAAACTTTATTCACTGCACTAAATAACATTGACACAAACATTAAACATCCAGAATGACAAACTTTGATGCAGTGAAAAGGTCCTGCTTCAGTACACGATGCAGGCAAAATGAAAAGTTGTGTGGTGTCATCTACAGAAATTTTAGGCTTTTGCAAAGAATGTTCTCTATTATAATTATATGTGTATGAATCATTTTATGATTATTCAATAAAATTTTTATTTAAACGTTCTAAACCTTACCTGCGAAACAAAACATAAAATGTAATTATATCGAGTCGACAGCGTACAAGTATATCGATGCAATTCGAATTATGAACAATTTTGTGTTTACAATGTTTATAATTGTTTTAATGCAGACCGATTTCAGCTTCCAATAAATCAACATAAATGTTAATTCTCTCCACCAGTCAGTTTAGACGTGGCAATCCGGTATGGAGAAACTAAGGGGTCACACTTCACTGATTTACTTATTAAATATTATGCTGTTGGAATGCGTTCGTTCGTTTGTCTCTACGCACATCATGTATACATTCACAATAATTCTGGGAATGACAACGAGCAAACAAATGAAGAAATGTTTTTGTGACTGTAAATAAATGCTTTATTATTATTATTATTAAAACAGGTCAACACATCTTAATAGTTCAAGGAATGACGCTAGTGCTTTTGGCAAAATATCTGTTCAATATCGGATCAGAAATAGTGTTGATTTGGTAACAGATAACAAAATTTCGCCTTTTTTAAAGTGAAATCTGACACTTTTGCCGATTTTAATCATGAAATTCGACTTTAGGTCGTCCACTACCAACTTCACACTTTTACTAATTTGATATTCAACTGCGTTGGTATTAAAAAACATTAGTGGACTAAGGTAGTTTTCGAGAAGACTTACTCTTAGTCTGTTGCTAGCGTTACAAAAATATATGTATTTTGGTATTGAGATGATAGTGATTAGATTATCATTAACTACTATTTGCTTCTTCCTACCTGACAGAGAGAAAGGACTAAAGACTAGCATTCTATTAACTAGAGACAACATACTGTACCTACGAGTATATCTCAGTATAATATAAACAAACAGGCGAATCCGTAGTTAAAATGGTATGTAAATTTGGTGTGCATAAATTATAATAATTGTTTTAGCACATTTTAGTGGCTGGTGCTACTGCCTTATGAGAAAGAAGTGTTTTGAGGATAACCATACCTAAAAAATTGTATCAGCATGGACAGAATAAATTTCACCATAAATGGGAGGCAGTATTCAGGTAAACGTGAGCTTTTGTCAAAGCTTTTAATTTAAGAATCTTTGAAAACGTCGATGAAAAGATTGCCAAGTAAGATAGACATCTTAATACATAATAAATAGTTATGCATGGACACACAACAGTTAGATATCTTTGTGACCAAAAATAATTTTCTTAGTTCAGATGTTCACAAGTAGTTCAGTTTGTCCTATATCCTGTGTTGTTCCCAGTGGGTCCCGAAGCGGACACAGACCTGTTCCTGGTGGACTTCATCAGGGACCACCTGGACCTCCGGGGGACTAAGTACATGTGTCGGGAAGGGGGCTGCGGAGCTTGCGTGGTCGCGGTGACCAGCAGAGACCCTGTCACCGGACACAAGAGGACTTATAGTGTTAATTCTGTAAGTGCTTTTTGGAGTTAGATGTGGCTTAGTGAGTGGTTGATTGGGAAGAAATAATAAATTTTACAACAAAGTATAAATTTGCAAGACCATTATCAGAAGAAGGTGTTTCTTCTCCGTAATTGAGAAGTTCGTGATTATTTGTGTTGTATGTTGGAGTGTCCATCATCAAAACAAAACGATGGTCTTTTACATTTACCAGCTAACCAGTATTCAACGTGGAGAGCCATACCACCTTTAACAGACAGTTAATATTAACTATTTCGAAAAATATACTGGTTTCATCACGATATTTTCCGTTGACGAATTTTGTTTATTGCTACAAGGATGTTCTGCTATTCACAGTGCCTTACCCTCGTGATTCAGTGCCAAGGGTGGGAGGTGACGACGGTGGAGGGCGTGGGGGACCGGCTGAAGGGCTACCACCCCGTGCAGAGGGCGCTGGCGGAGTACAGCGGCTCCCAGTGCGGCTACTGCAGCCCCGGATGGGTCATGGCCATGTACAGGTACTGCAGAGAATCTAGATACATAACAGAATAGATTCAGAAGAACTTCTATTCATATTTAGTTCGTTGGTGACTGGTCTATTGGTTAAACTACTTCAATAGCTTCTTACGACTTACTAGAAAGTAGGCAGCTAGCCATCGTCTTCTACGTCCCGAAATAGTATGTGAGAAATGACAGCAATTTCTACTAGAATTTTTTATCGATAAAATATATTAGTATAATCGTAACAAGAGTTTTACAGCCACATAGTACTGTTCAGACCTATTGTCATTCAGAATAATAGTGCTAGGTGCTAAGCTTCTAGTTCCTAGTTCCTATCTTGTCACGTGGGTTTGAAGTAGCCCTAGAAATACTACCTCCACAAGAGTACTACTCTTGTAAGCGTTTGCATTTGTCTTTTTTGTATTAACTTCTCGTTCTACCACTTTGCAGTCTACTCGAGTCCAGACATTACGATCTAACCCAGTACGAGATCGAGGACGCATTCGGCAGCAACACCTGCAGATGCACTGGCTTCAGGCCCATCCTGGAGGCCTTCCGGACCTTCGCCAAAGACGCCCCGAAGCCTCCCCCCGAAGCCCTGCAGGATATCGAAGACTTGGTCAAATGC